>JAUZSU010054590.1:0-21153 GCA_034780255.1 Parotocinclus maculicauda | reverse complement strand
GTGGACCTCATCTGTAGTGTGTCTATTAAGTACATAGTCTTTCATAAACAACTAAACTAGGACCTTCTAATTTCTTCACATGAACAGTCTACCATCCAAAGTTCATCTCAGAGATCAGAGGAAACGCTGCAATACCCACCCCTTACAAAATTGAACCTTGCACGAAAACCTATGTGTTTAAACCAAATGATCTGCTTTTTTCAAAATGTGATCCATGAAAGAATGAAAAGGGGGAGAAAAGAGACTAAGACAGATGCCAGAAGATTCTCATGTTACTTTAACATTCTTAAGGGCACAACAGATCCTCTTTCATGACTTCCCTTCTTCCATTCAGATAATGTTACATTATTTGATTAATCCTTATTAAAAGGGAAAAAAGTCACTATAAAACAGATCCTCTATTCTCTTGGCTGTTACGTTATATCCCTGACCATATATCCGCAGATCCAGGTGCTTCAAACAGTTTTCAGTAGTTTTTACATGTATTCATTTAGCAGACACCAATTTAATGTGACCTATAAATAAAAATTGTTATAGTGTCACATTAATATTACCCAACATAAGTTTATTTCCAAATAATGCTGTCTAGTCTACAAACACACTAAAAACTCCTATACTTAGGTGATGAACCTGTCTGTGTGTGACTGTGTTGTTAATGGACTTGGTTGGCTCTGTGCTTGCCAGTGCTGATTGTGACTACCTCATGCTCTTTCCAAGTCTGCTGTCATTCCCGCTCTCCTTTTCTCATTCTGGGCAGAAACTCTGAGGCCTATCCATGAGCTCGGATTCACAGCCAGAGGGGCTATGCTTAATCATTCTTGGATGCAGTGGAAACAAATCTTTTTTTTTTCTTTTTAATTCACAAGCTTCCATTCATTCTGGCTTGCTGGCACTCCCCTGCTGCCTCATGCCTGGCACACAGCAGCATTTCCTTTTACCACAGTTTTATTATATATTCATTCTCTCATTTGGAACAAAGACTGTCCAAGATATAGAGGAAACGCATTGGGAACCTTTTCCAACTGTTTCTAGTGAAATACTCCCAAAATCTACACTCACTTTTGGCAGGACTGGACCTGCACAAACCTCAGAGTTTCTGTTACACTTCATATTTCTGGTTACAAATGAAAGTCATGTCTTCTACATTTCTAAAATCATTTAGAAGTGAGTGTAGCAAATTACATGATTATTTTTACAGTCTTGTTAGAGAAGTTACCAGCAATACAGTAATGACATATGAATCTCCACTAATATGTAACAGTTAACAACATCAGTGAGGCAGTCTAGTTTTACAGAAGTACAGATGGCAACCTGCACAGGCGACATGTTAATTCACAATATTATCAGCAGCCTAATAAAGCAATTATAAAGTAGAAAGTTGAGTGAAACAGTCAACAGACAGATCCTGACAGTGACCACTGCACTATGTACTTTACCTTCACAAACCCAATAGGAAAGTTACCCCTGACAAGAGACTTCTCCCTACACATATGCAACAGGCAGACTCTGCAGCCTGTGTGTGTGTGTGTGTGTGTGTGTGTGTGTGTGTGTGTGTGTGTACACATGAGCATATTTATATTGTAAGGCACCGCCTCGCTCTACCTCTCTACGTTTCTCTCTCTTTCTGAAACTCTGGTTCCCTACACCAGTGGGAGAAGGAGCAGGTTGGTTGGTTGTGGATTACAGTCCGACAGTGGCCCATTGTTAATTGGGCGCCATGTGTGAAAGAACAGCGAGATTAGTTTGTACAGCTGCTGCCATTTGTCATAACTGCCCTAACAAGACACACATGGCGAGCCTGGTTTGAGCCTCTCGGGCCTCGGGCTCCTGCTTTCACACTGCCAGATACTTTAGCATAAGCAGATGAAGATGTTTTAATGAAAACACACTGCTCCGATTCTTCTTCCTTGCCTCATTTCCCTGAGACCTGTCCACTAATGTTTTTTTATGTTTCATTTGCTCAGTGCTATAATACTGTAGATGCTATGGAACGAATATGGATATGGAACAATTTATTTTCATTCATCTAGTGTCATCTGCTAGTATCACTGGCACCATTTGGTGCCTAACCATATCAGATAACATGGTACTTGCCTGGTAATATATGTATAAAAAAATTATAGTCATCACAATCATCTAGATTCCAGGTACCAAAAATAACTCTGTATACTACAGAAAATAGTCCTTAGACTATATGAGATTTATGATCCCTCTGAAGATTAGAACACAGAAAGAGAACATCTATTTCTTTTGAAAAAGGAGGTAAGGAGGACAGTTGATTAATTCAGAAATATACTTCATGTATACTATATGATGTGACTTAAAACAGCATAGCCAGCAATCTGTGATAAATTTAACTCCCAGTCTAAGTTAATATCAGGCTAGCCAGATTGATAACGCCACCTTGACCTTAACTTCAGCCACGATCAGCATTTTCAGGCCATATCTCCCCCAGTTACGCCTAAGTGCATTAATATGTGGCAGCACTCTAGGGTAAGCGATAAGACTGAAGCTGCCTGGCTGTTTTTAGTCAAGGGTTTGATCTCAGGCTGTAGTTGCAGATTTTGTGCAACTGAATGGGAAGCATTCAGGGACAACTCCCTCTGTCTCAGCTTTTCTTACTTTCTGTCTTTGTTTTAGAAATCTGTATTTACACCTCTTTTCTTGTCAGACAAAAAGTTCTGCGTTTAAACGGTCATCACATTTAACCAGCATAACTTTGCAGAAAAAAGGGGAACCCTCTTCATAAGTGCTATTCCTCCCTGTGTCCAAAACATGAGCAGAGACACCGCAACAGTAGTTATAATATGTGAATGACAAAGTATCCTCCACTCAGTCTCCATTTTGCAGAACAATAATGATGTAATTTCTGATGTAAGATGTCATTGTTTTTCAGGACAGCATTGAAGCTACAAAACAAACCCAGCAATCCATCTAATTTATTACAGGTTCTAAATAAAGAAGTAATTAAAGATGTCCTGCATGGTACTTCCAGTTTGGAAAACACTATAACATATGAGAATGATTGGGACTACGTGACTTAATCTTTGGAAACAGTATACCCCGGGTAAAAGTGGACACACGGAATTCAGTGCTCTTTTTCTACACAGTACATATAAGGAGAAAGACTCTTCCAGAACCAGAGTATTCCATTCATATGTGACTTTATTTGCAAATGAATGACTTGCACTACTGAGGATTCTTTCTGTCATAAAATCATGATTACGCTACCTCACCAACTTGAAACTTGAATCACTTGACCAGCTGTCATGTCGTGGTAACTACACTTTCCCTCGTGCTGCTACTTTAATTATTCCACATCGTTAGGTTATTATTTTGGGAAAGACGCATAATGTAATTGTGGGTTTAGGATCTGTGCACATGTAACAGTCCTAATTACAATCTTCTGTGGATCCAGGGATCTGAATTTAAATACACACACTCAAAAATACATGCACACTGCAGACAGATGCTGTAAAGCGGCTGTGGTTAACCAGGCTGTATGCATGATTTTGTCTAAATGTAGGCTTCAGTGGCCTGGGCACAAGTGTGTGTGTGTGTGTAGGGGTGGGTTTATGTTCTGCAAAAGAAAAAGAGGCACATGGTGGGAGAGGAAAATGGAAGTTAGATTCCTATGCCAACCAGAACTGCAGGCCAATTTGGGAAGAATTCCAGTAATCTGAAAGCAGCATGTATATCCTTTCAACATGGGTACTTATAACAAGGACATTGCACAAGAAGCATAGCAGCTCTGCTACAGGGCCAAGTTACCAGTGAGCTAACTTTAATCACTGTCAATCCAGTGCTCACTCTGTATTTAACACACCAACTTTCCAGAACTATTGGCTGCATACCATCACAGAATAAGGTGAATTACAGAAACATACTTCAGAAAAAAAAGGCTACTTACTTTCTTTCTAAAAGGTCCTACCTTAAACTTAACGTTAGAGAAGCACAACTATACTAGAGTATATTAGTAACCTGAAGTCCTCCTGTCATGATATTTAAAGTAAATATGTAGGGCACTGCTTTGAAGCTACTGAAAATGCCACCAAACCTGATCTCATGCAAAATTCCAATTCAAACAAGCAAGGCCAATGTGGTTTGTTGAATTGTATACAAATAATTAAAAAAGGTAAACACTTACAATCATAAGACTTGAACCTTAACCGTATCTTTTCATACAAATTAAACAATGCAAATTCTTAATCTGAAAACACCATGTCGATGCCATTAACTGAACTGACAGAAGTTTACTTAAACGTAGTATTTACAACAGCCAATACTTTACTTAAGTGAGGGCTCCAACAGAAACTCCAACTGCTACCAAACACAAACCACACTACCATGTCGTCTTGCTAGAAACTCTTAATGTACTTTTCCAATATTATATTTTTTCTGCCAATCCTCTGTTGATATTCACCTAATGAAATGGTGCCTCCAAAATGTTAACACCGTACTCTCAGCAACTGGAAAAATCTGGTCATTACAACCACAGTCACCTATAAGACTGTGTTTCATGGCTTTGCATTACTGGTCCCCTTCAGACAGACTTTGGGCCGTCGTAGCCACGCTTGCCCTCCCCTGTTCTTAATGTTTAGCTTTGAGCCGTCTGTCTCAACAGTGGGAGGTACTGTACCAAACCAGACAAAAGAGGAGGCGACCATCATTCTGAGTCCTGTCTGCCATGAAAAGACTTTAGCTTTGGGCAGAGAGGGGGAAAAGTCACTGTCTCCCATAGCAACCTCTCCGTCTGTCTCTGGCCCTTGCTGGCAGCCATTCATGTGCCACCCCCTCATGAAGAATGTCCATCGGCATGGAGACCTACAAGACATCAGCCATCTCACAATGGAGGAATACAGACTCTTTCTCGGTCTCCCTGTCTGACTCTACCTGTTTTTGATACATCTTTCTTTCACTGTTTGTCAGGTCTTAGCTTTCCTAATCTCCCTTGTCTTTATGGTTTCTATGAATCCACCTCTCTCGTATCTTTTTTCCTGTCACTCCCCATGCCTTTGGTCTTTCTGCCCAAGCACAATAAGCATAAAAGTAATTGTAATATTATTTTAGTTAAAATGATTTTTAAGACACCCAAGGTCACTGCTGTACATATAAGAAATACAGAATAGTAGGTTAATAGTAAAACAAGTTTAAAAAATATTCACAACAGAATAAGAATACAGCAAGAGTCAACTGCTTTTTGGAAAAGGGTTGTAAAACACATGTGACAGACAAAATACAGGTGAGCAAAAGTAGTGTTCGAAAGTTTAGAACCTGCTACACTTAAAGCTCCATCACCCACATAGTGTAACCTATAAGAAGGCACAGAAATGATAAAATGACAATTGAAGACCAAAGAGCACATGAAGGTGAATATGGCTAAAGGAGCCAATGAACCAATATAATTGTGTGTGGGAGTTACATGTTCCCATGATCCGGTGCCAGCAACAACCCTTGCAGCTGAGTTTTGCACATGCTGGAGCTTGTTATGCCTGGAGGCAGGGATCCTGTAGAGGACAACATTTGACATCGATTCCATTCGCTATTCGGATCAAAAATGACACTAAGATTACAAACCTTGGTAAAATCTGGAATACCTGGTGGGTACTTAGTGCATTTATCATTATTTAACCCCAAAACATTCTCAGGCGTCCAAGACTTTGTTTCAACTAGACAATCAAGCAGCATAGCTGACCGATTTGGGTGTCTTATTAATTGAGGATAGTCTGGGAAGCCATGTTTGGGTGGTGCCACTGCAGTTAAGGCAGGTGGAGACAGAACGAGAGGGACAGAACCCAGACACCCCATACAGTGAGCAATAGCAAAGGAGGATGAACTCATCCATCTTTATTTGAAGGAGGCGTGGGAGACAAGGGGGTCTGGTAACGCTCCTCTGCTCAAGCGGGCCCCTGAGAGCTCAAAGCATTTTGGGTTCTGCCCTGATGACATGGGACTCAAACTCAAATGTTGCAAAGGCACAAAAACCCTATAGAGCAACAAGTGACTAGGGAAAATTGAGATGTTTCTTTAAGTGATCGAGAGAATGCAAGCTCCATTTCAGACATGTTTTCCAATTCAAAAGAACCTTTGATTCTACAATGATTGATAATATATTCCAAAATAAGATTCCTGCCCCCAGCAGCACACATACTTATACATACTTAGTAATTGCAGTGTTGTCATGGAGAGTTAAACACAATGAGTTTGTGTGAGAAGGTACTGAAGGTCACAGCTACAGTTATAAACCAGCACAAATATCTGCAAAATGATACAACAATCAAATTACACCACTGCGTACAACAGCTAGGTCTATGCACAGAGTTTGGAGAGAGCTGTTGAGTGACATCAGAGGCAAAGCACAGAAAGCCAGAACTTTGTGCACCATAAGCAACAGTTATGCAGCCAGGGATCATGAGGAAAAGTTGACAGACCACGGAAGAAAGGTGAGATGAGGAAAGAAACACTGAAAACAAGACACACTTGAATAGCAAAGGAATTAAAGAAATTAACAAATTTCTCTACAGCAGTATGTGATGTGATAGCACACCACTGGAATGAGCTAGCAACAGAGCAGATAGCAAAGGAGGGAGCAGTGGAGTGGAGAGGGGGTGCAGATGGAGGAAGGGACAGAAATCAATAAAGAAGTCCAGAGAGCTGGATGGTGCACTAAATGGATTAGACTAAGGGAATGTGTTCGATAGGTTATGGCTTTGCTTGAGGTAGTCACTGCAGGCCATGCAGAATACTAATCAGCTCTCCAGCCCTATTTGAGCCAAGGGCTTTAGTGCCTGCTCAGCACAAACACAAATCAACATCTTCCCCAAATGACCTTCAGCTCCGCAACCAGACTCACTCGATTCTGATATAGAGCAGGAACTGAAGTGTGATCAAATTGAAAAATTAATTTCTATGCAGCTGTATGTGTACTCTTCAAAAGTCTCAGAATCCCTGTTGCTGTACTGACAGATTGTAACTTTCATATTTAGCTGTTTTTAAAGAAGCAAAATAATCTGTTAGCCGTCCACAGTGGTGGCCTGGACCAGAGATCGCTTCAGATAAGCTTGAGCGCCATACTTGCCACACAGTTGGCCATGGCTGAGGGAGGAGAAGCTGGATGGGGGGGATCATCATCTACTGATGCTGTAAAAGTTTCCCTACTCAGCCTTGTGAAGGACTGGCTGGTTGGTACCTACTCATCTGCACCCTCTGATCCTTACCATGTGGGGTGTAAAACGTAGATTTTTTTTAAATCATGAAATTCCACACCTGCATCCTGCCAAGATCACCATCTGGATTTAAGTTATAGCGTCATATACTTTTGCTTCTCTCCAAATCACCCACTGTGTACACGCACCGCTCACTACTTTCCCTCCTTTACGGTTAATGTGGCAGTACACCCGTGTACTAAAACATCAAACAAAAGCTACTGCCAAATAACCTTTCCACTGTTATACAAAGTAGTAGTTGGTTGTTGTTGTTTCAAATCCTCAACTTAACAGTGGAACAGAGAAGGAACAGAAAAATAGAGAGAAAAAGAAATGAACCTGGTTGACATCTGCCCTGGGTTTTGGACCAATTCAGTAGCTTTAGGTCTACAAACGGATCAACCACACACTCCCTCTTTTCAACTGACAGCCTTATGATCGCTGCAGCCACAACAGCTCACTGGAAACAATTAGCTAACAAACAAACGACTAAACAAAAACAAATGGCAAGGAACAGTGGCTTCCCTTCTGCTCATGTGCTCGTAACAGTTTTCAAGGCAAGCTGCTGCCTGTGCTCCAAACCATTTCTGTTTTGTGGCTCGCCGGGTGTGTGTGGCGGTCATGTTTATATACCATTATGGGGACCAAGTGTCCCCACAAGGATGGTAAAGTCTGACATCATTACCTTGTTCCTTGTGGGGACATCTTGCTAGTCTAAATGGAGAAAACTGCTATTTTACAGATACATTTTTAAAAAACCAAATGAAACAAAAGTTCCCAGTTAGGTTACTGAATATAAGGTTAGGGTTAAGGTTAGTAATCACCATGTAAATGGAAAGACCCAATCATGATAGTGACAAAAACGTGTGTTAGTGTGTGTGTGTGTGTGTGTGTGTGTATCTCTCTCATTGGAGCAGACATCAAGTGTGGTATACAGAGGGCAGGAAGGGTCTGGAACAGCCCCAGGTAGACTACTGCTACAAGAGGCAATGACAAACAGAAACAGAGAGTAAAAGGGAGGGAAGGAGGGAGATTAAGTGAGTGAATCACTGGATGTACTTAGTCACTGGCAGGGGTGGTGACCTCCAGGTCATTGCGGCTAGACCTGATTCTACCTCAGACTCAGCCAACTGGAAACCAGGAGCAAACAACCTCCCTGAACAGAAAGCTTACTCACTCTCTGATTCAGTGATGCAGCACCATTTCACTATATGTACAGAGTTTTTCTATTAATTTACTGGTTTATGGTGCTAACTCTTCAGATCAGATCTGATCATCATGCGTATAACTTAATCAGTTACAGTATTTACAATGTACCAGATATAGCCCGGGGGTTAATTATAATTTACAAATGCAGTTAATAATGAAGCATTAATTCACTATTCAGTGATTTATATATATATATATATATATATACACTATATAGATCGCAGGTGGTGGGAAACCCTTCTTATTATTGAGCTCTGCTATTTCACTTGAAATGGATTGTACTGATACCACTGTGACTCTACATATGACAAATATATAGTTTCTGCTTCCAACAAGTCAGTTCATAAACTTTCTGCCCTGGTGTCCTTAAACAAAGTCCACTGAGGACTGGTTTGCCAACTTTGATTGAGAACTTGATTGGCTTGCATAGAACTTTGACCTCAATGCCATAAGACACCTTGAAAATCCACTGTAATGCCAAAAGTGAGCCAGGGCTGAATGTCTAACATCATAAGCTGAACAGTTGTGTTCCAAAATCGAGTGACAAATGGTCCTTACATCCATGTCCTGTTACAACGCTGTGCCATGAAGTGCCAGAATATATATTTAAAAATATGTACTTTGTGCTTAATTATGTTATACTTGTATTCTACCGTATATTTAGTTACAACTGTGTATTTTTTTTTTTTTTTTTTCTATTACAGTACTGTGCAAAAGTCTAAGGCCATTAGATCTGTTGTTTAGCATTGGTATAATGTCCATAAATAATTATTACACTCTCCTTTTAATATACAAACAAAAAATACAGGAATATGTACGTAAAACAAAAAAAAACAATTTTTAGAAGATATGATTTTCACATTAAATTAAATAATGACTTCAATTTTCAATTAGGTAGTTAGTGTGACCTCAAATTGGCACTAAGCACATCTATGAACACTTTTGGGGTAATTTTCTGCTATATTATACCAGGTTTCTTTCAGTGTTCTGTTTCAGTTCTTCTTAAGATTTAGTCTTTTATTTCCTTCTCTATACAGGTTATGAGATACTGCCTCAATAAAACTCAGGTCTGGACTCTGTTTTTAATACTACACACTGTATTTCCTGGTTGTAGCGTTGTAAAGTGACAGAGAAAAAAATATTAATATTACTATCATACCATTGCTAAAACAATAAATCTAAAGGTGGCCTAAGACAGTATGGTATATTCTGTCTTTTCAAGATAAACTGCTAGTACATGCAGGTGTAACAACACATTCTCATACAGTTAGTGCAAAGCAAATGTCACTAATTTATTAGAATAAAGTATATATCTATCAAAATCACTGCTCACAAAAAATATGATATATTTCAAAATGAAATATCCTCTAATCAAATCATATTTATTGTGAGAATTATTATAGTTATTTTAACATTAAGCTATGTAACTGTAATGATCAATGAAAACAGATTTTATTATCAGTACCCCAAAAATACACCAGTATAATTTTTGTAAATACAGAAATTTGCTATGCTATATGCAAAAAGGGAGTGTAATTCTCGCTGTTCTGTGACCAACACATCCAGAGCTCACAGGCGGCATCAAGGTTAAGGGGCACCCACAATCCCTCTGCTCAGTTCCCCCTCCACTTCTGACCTACCCCCACGTGCCCCCAGGCACCTCTGTGTTTTCACAGATCTGTCGTGCTCAATTTAACTTTTAACACCCACTGCATCTCAATTTAACTTCAGGACACCCGCCGCATCTTTTAACCGAGGTCCTGACACAGGGGCTAAAAGCCAAGCTGTGCACTCGTAAAACAGACCTCTTTAATAAGCTACAACAAATAAGAAATTATCCATCTGCCACCTGGATAATGCAAATGCAAAGTGTTTGCATCCTTATAGATAAAGAATAAAAAGAAGGCAGATCAAGCTGTAATTATTATTATTATTATTATTATTATTATTATTATGTTTATTATAAATTATTCAAATGCAGTCTATTTACATATTTTTAAAATACTCTAAAAATAAGTAGATTTTTGAAGTGATTTCAAAACATAAGACAAACTTGCCTAGATGGATTACATATGATAACATAATCAAAATGACCAAATGCTTAAAAGTAAGAACAATAAATGGACACATGCCATTAAAAAAACAAACATGGCAAAACATAAATCCTTGTACTGTATATTGAAATAATTATGTACTTCCTTTTTCATGCACTGTGCAAGACATCTGTAAGAAACCCAGTGCCAGAAATGGTCATTTAAAAAAAAAAAAAATTAATTCATCACATATTTCATACCCATGTTTCAGAAATAAATTTCAGTATTTATCTGATAAAGCGTGAAGAATCTAAAACACAAAAAATATTCTATGACTTACATAAAATAAAGTAAAATACATTGATCATTTTTAGGTTTATTTAATATTTTTATTACTAATTTTTTGTGTCTTTTTTGGACTAGCAATTCTTAATTAGAACCTTAAAACATAAACAACCAAATGACTCAATGTTACAAGGAATAATAAATAAACTAGACTTTCCTTTTAGTGTTATTAAATTTATTGTAGATAAAACATTAAGTGTGGCAAGACGGGTAAAAGCGAAATGTTACTGTACTGTAAATGAAGTGTGCTTTATGAGTAGTAAGTTGTGAATTGAAAGCAGGGTGAAATGCTCATCACTTCACACGTCTTGACATGACTTGCAGAGCCAGTGAGGAAACGAATCACTGGAATTTTTGAAAGACAATCGCATTCTTTAATAGCAGTACACTGCTTGCTGAAAAGCTCTGAGAAGCTATCCAAGTTTCTTTTGGCTGCAGAAAACTGTTTACTTGGTGCTATTAGATCATGTCTTTAAGGATGGACCTGTGCCATCATAAAAAGAACCAACACTTGTTAAATGTTTTTTGTTGTTTTTTTTAGTAATAAAGTTTAAATGTTTCCTTTGATGAATAAAAAGTAAAGCCGACTATAACTGTATTAATTCTGAGAGGCTAAATGGCACACATGCCAGGTATCAAGGCTGACACAATGGCAAAGAGGCTGGGTATGGCATAATGCCCTATCCCTACTCTGATAAGTGTTCGAATTGGCATTCACCATGCTACTAAAACAGCGCTGAGCGAGATTCATGAACACAAAGCCGAATGCTCAGTGATTCCTCCCTTGCTAAGTGACTTGGGATAAAGTGAAACCACAGATGTTTACCAATTTTCCACACTGTCCATGTACAGTTTTGGCAAAATAAGCCAGTCCAAGCTAGCAGTGCTTATGCCTTCATTTTAAATGGCATGCTGCTTACCACTTAGTTGTTCAGTTGGCATAATATGACGATATAAAACGAGACATAGAGCCGCTGTGAAAATCTTTAAAACTACATTTTATGACCAAATTCTGTCAAAAATCTCAGATGATTGGTGTGCGTTCTGAAAAATAATTAATAGCGCTTGCCAATTTGCCCAGGACAAAAACTTTCCGCCATGCCCACTGCATTGCAGATGCCAACTAACGAATCAAAGGCATGCAAGCAGACAAAGAGGATTTGATGCCAACCGCCATTCCTCCATCAGTGGCACTCTTCATGCCACCCTCCTCACACAACACAAACAAAATGGCTGCCCCGAGTGTGCTGGTACAATGGGAGGGCATTGTGTGGAGATGGGCACCAGGTCAAGGGGGTAAAGTGTGTTGCTCAAACATACTGAACAGCAAATCAGTGAAAACCGCTTTTAGTTTGAATGTTAACAAGATGGAAATGTCATAAAGCACAACAAAAAAGTAGCAATAATATTGGGTGCCATTTTTATTTCTTTTTTCTTTAAAAAATTATTTACGTCTTATATTGTAGTTTTCTTTTATGTCAGGAAACAAATGGGATTTTAACAAATACATTTTCATACTAGATGTTCTTAAAAAATAGGAATTGCAAACACTAAATTATAAATTACTGAACATTTAAAGTTTTTATGATGGGTTTCTAGTTTCTACCACTCTGCTCAAACCAGTGTGGGAGATTTAAGCAGCAGACGGGTGCCCGGCAAAAAAGACAAAGACAAAAAAAGAGGCTGCGATGCCAACCCTGGTGCCAGTGGCAACCATTATTGTCCCTCCACTATGCCTTCTGCTTAGGCTGGCACTTTGCTCATACAAAATGGAGGCACTAAGCCTGGTGATACCCCACCTCCTCCTGCACACATTAAATGACATGCAGGCTCTCATATACAACGCGATAAATTTCAAACATTGTATTGTTTTAGCATCTCAGTTACTAAAACGATATTGAAACAGTCGAATTACCACTACAAATTTGATAATTAAATGTTTTATGACAGATGACTATCATTTTCAGTTAAGTATAATTGCAACAGTAGAATGCAATGCGACTATTAAGTCTTTTGAGGAAATAGACCACAAAACAAAGAGATCCTTTTTTTAGTAGAACAGCTTTACATATTATTTACATTTACCTCTAATTAAACATTTAAATGTTTGTCTAACTTCAGCAGCTTTACTGTTTTAATATATTCAGGTGTAGTACAATCGGTTCTATATATATACATTTTTTCTAAGTTCTATATAGATATGTTTAATGTAAACCTAAGTGTAGAACTAGAGGGAACTCTGATATTAAATATCCTATTTTTCTTTAATAAACGTTGGATTTGTGGTCATTTAAAAAAAGTTGTGAATATGAATTTATACTAAAGTTTCAGTTAAGCCTGAAAATAATTTGCCGTTTTGAACTGCTATAGGAATACTTACAAATTATTTTTTTAAAAACACTATCATACATTTTTAGCATTGCATTTTATTTCAGGCTTTATAGTTGTATTAAACTGAAATATTTTCATTTTGTTTTCACTTGATATTGTAAACAGGATAAAAAGTTAGTCCTGTCAAACAGTCTTAATGTCAAAGCCAGTATCTTATTTATTGCCTCTTAAAATGATATGGGTTCCCACAGTACAACAATTAGCAGGAAGGTTGAGTTATGTCAAACAGGTCTGAGTCACCCACGTTGTAGTAATGTTGACTCATAGATGAAGTTCACTGTCCTCCCTGCCAAACCTATACCACTGTTTCCCTGTACTCACCTTGATCCTGAACGTAGTAGGCCAGGAACAGGTCGAGCTCCTTGACCGACACGGTGATGTGGTGTGGCTGGACACAGAGAGCCTGGTTGGTGCAATGGGGTGATTTGACTAAGCGTTCCCCGTCCGTGCTCTCCAGCGGGATGCCTTTGAACAGGATCACCATCACCAGGTCCAGTCGCCACACTTTGTCCGCCTGGCGCAGGCAGTCTATGCGGCGGATTTTGCCCTTCTGGTCGGGATTGGAAAGCACACAGCATGGGTGCTTCTTGCCAGTCACACTGAGCACAAAGTCCTCGCGGTACTCCTGCCGGATGTCCTTGCGCAGCTTGGCCAGCAGGCGCGATGCCCACTTCTGCTTGATCTCAGGCTTCTCACTCAGCAGCTCGTCCTTCACGGCGCGCTCCTCGTCCTTGGACATGCGCTTCTCGTGCTTTTTGAAGTACTTGCGTTTACGTGCTTGCAGGTTGAACCAGGTGTAGGCAATGGAGCGCACATGAGGAAGCAGTGCCTCAATGAACGGATGGAACTCATCCTGGAATAAGAGCACGAAAGAGGAAGAAAGAGGAAAATAAGTGAATGGGAACAGAAGTGACTTTTTAGCAAAAGTTCCCTAGCCAATATCCAAGAGTTTATACAGCCAAATAATGAAAAGAGCTCATAAAGAAAAAGAAAAAGAGCTCATACATCTCAGAAAACAAAATTAAGAAAACAATCTATTTACACAGCATGACAACAATGGGAAAGTAGGCACTTAACAGCTGTTGAAAACTCAAACCACAAAAGCCCTTTAAACAATTCCACGCAGTAAGCAAATACAAACACAAGGCACAAATATTCACTCCATAGACTTGAACCGAGATCATATCAGCTGCATTATGCAATTCCTGCAGATCTTCTTACTCTAACAAAATAGTGCTTTGTAAAAAAAATCTAAGATCACAACAAAAAACGAGTTTGTCTACCATATTGGTTGAGGTTTTCAAGACAGCACTGGCCTGTACGGGGTTGCAGGTGTTGCAGGCACACGGGAGGAGGATACCACTGTTTACCCTCGTTGGCTCGCTCCGTGCCAGCACACAGCAGACACTTAGATAAGCAGAACTCACGCTCTCCCCATCACTCGCTCTCTATCTATCTGCGAGCATGCTTCAAGCTTAAGCCATACGTGCTGGCACATCAGAGCTTGTGCCTCTCACGCTTACAGCTATCATATCAAACAGGCCTGCGTTCCTCCAGCGGTTTTACCTCATGTCCCTGCGGCGGCCCACACAAGCCTTTCTAACAAAGTATGCAAAGAAATGGGTGCAGAAAGAACCTATTAATGATAAAAGCTCATGAACAAAGCATCTGCTACGCAAAAAACAAACAGACATGTACTCGAGGTAAAATCCTGAAAGAGCGCAATGGGAAAATAAATAAGAGGAAAGTTTTCGATTCCCAGCAGTGAATCTGCTTTGCCGTCGGGACATACTGCGGTCTAAGGCGGTCACTTAAGTTGTTAGCAGAAATGTGCACCAATTATTCCGACCCCCTCTTAAAATCAAACCAAGACGGACAATGAAAACAGCATCTTGGCACAAATCAGACATTCCTTCCTCTCCAAAGCTCTGTTGTAAGAGTGGTATTAAGAAAAACTACTGTAAGCATTAACAGGCTGAGGGCTTCATTCACAAGTGTCTAAGACAACACAGGGCTTTTGTCCACTTTTTCTTCCGAAGCTTGTTCTGTTATATTACATGAAACCTCATGTAAAATGAATATTAAATGCCCCATAATATTCATAATGTTCCACATTTCTGGTCTTGTAATATTACCATCAGTAAAATAGAAAAAAGTAAATAAAACAAAATAACATTAACAGTCAAAGAATGAACATCATTACAAGCCTACAATAACACAAAAAATGATATACCATTTTCAAAAGTGCGCTTTTACTTTGGTAAGTGAGACTCTCATTCTCTTTTAATCAATTAGTCTCATGTCTGTTCATTAACCAACAAAGAAGTACAGACAGCGTGCAAGGATAAAAATGCATGCTGATAAAATGCTTCAACTAAAATCTTTTTCAGAGGTGCAATTAAATGACTGACAGAATCAAAAACTAAATCACTTCGGAATCACAGCAGTCTCATCAAACAGATTCTATCCTAGAAATAAATAGGCTCATTCACTGCTATAAATTTGCACAGAAAACTGAATTAGTACTGGAAGAGTTAAACCAGATTATTTGTTACTCAGGCCAGTGGCCGCTTTTTAGGAAACCGCAACCAGTACTGCACTCACAATTTCTCCCCTTCACCACACTAATACCACCGCAATATTAATGCTCATCCCCTGCTCACGGACCATACAACTCAGCAACAAACCTTTGTTAATAAAAGTTAACTGCAAAAGTGAAATCTCCTTGTGTTTTTTTTCTCTGATTTTAGGCGTCTTATTGTGGGTTTTTGGAGAAATGTGACACACCTAAAGTATCTTTTCACAGAAGCAATACATGTATTTTAATTACAATTGGGTTTTATTATCAGCACAGAATAAATTACTGTAAAGTAATTAATATAACAGTCTTCCTCAAAGGCTTAGTAATGTATCTATATGTATGTTTTTGTTCAGCCTCACAGATGCAATGTCCTATAACCTCCATATTAAAACATAAAAATTTAATTCATTACGAACATTCATTGGGATTTTTTCAAATATTTGCCAAACAACATATTTCAATAATACACCACTAAAGATTTGTATGAAATGAGAGTTTCATAACAACTAAACTATAACAGATAATAATTTTAAAAAACAATCTAATAAAAAGTGCATTTACTTTAGCATAAAACTTGACCATAAGCTCAAGTCAAAGACCAGAATTCTTTTCCATAAGCTTTTTACGAAATAGGATAAGTTTGCATAAAGAATGATCAGATATAAAGACCGAGATTTAGATAGGCACATCGACCTGTGGTTAAAGAACTTTTACCTATCATTTCACATTTAGGAAATAAAAACTGAACGGAATTAGGGGCGATCAGATAGCTCACAAAGTTAAAGCGGTTCTACTGTTTATATCATATTACCATAAATAACATTTTATCAAGCTTATTCTTAATTCATATCGACCAGTTAAACCCTGTAGACTGCCGGATCTCATCGAAAGTGTTCTGTAGTCAGGTCTGCGCTGTGTGTGCGCCAGGATCAGCCCTTCTTTGTGCTAAACCATATCTCAGTCAATCACTCGTTTGTGCCAAGGAAAATATAAACACTAAAATTGTGTCAGCCAAAGCCGGAGGACTCCGTCCAAACGCTCAATCGGCTTTATCGCTGTTTTCATCTTAATTCACTCCGCGAGTCAAACCCAGCGCGCTTCTGGCCAAATACACTACGAAGAGGGGGAAAGCTATAGCGCCGTCCAAAAACCACCGGGACGCGACACCAAGCGCCTTTTTACTGCTTTAAATGATCGTTTCATGTTCTGAAAGATGCCCAGTATGTTTTTTAATCTTGTATGGTATGTGTATGGGTTAAGGCGAAAGTAGCCTACACTCCGTAGTTTACGCACTGTACGCTTATAAACTAGACCTAAACCTTTAAAATAACCACATAACGAAAGCACAGCCAGCCAGTAGCTATAGATGATCCCATGATCCGTTAACAAGATCCTAACCTTACAATCTATAAGAGAAATTAATATCGATCGATCTCGCACTAACACGTCAGATCACTATTGTTAATTTAACGGCGTTTCCGAGTCCATCTCGGAATACTGAACACGTGTAAGCGTAGTTATGTGAGTTTTGCAATAAAGACTTAACATTACATCGATCTGTAGTGAATCAAGCGTCCGAAAGATTGCAATAATTAAAGCAGTTTCCTCAAACTTGGAAGCGTTACGCACGAGCTGCGGCAGGCGCGCACGCTTCAGCCAATAAGCACGAGCTGCTGAACAAAATCCAAAAACCTGATCAATAAGTGAACCGTAAAGGTCTACCTGCGTCAGACAGATCGGTGAATACATCATGCCATTGGCCGCCAGCGCAGATAAGATCGATCGGTCACCAAAGTCCGCACACGGATACTATCGCCTCATTCTTCCAAACCCCGTGCTGCACCGTGCACGGCCGACTGGAACTTGTCCTCATTCAAAGCGAGCGCAGAGCTCCATCCGAACCCCGAGCTAGCAGATCCCAGCTAGATCATTTGAAGATTCCCACGAGAGCTTAAGAGACACAAAAGAGTGAAGCAGCGCTCCTTCAGAAAGCTTCCACATCGACAGAGCGCGAGCTGCAGGCGGACTGAGTGAAACCCCCCGCTGCTGCACTCTGATGCTTCTTTAAAGGGGAAATCTGCAAGAATGTCACAAGTGCAGAACGAAACCTAGAAGGCGCCAAATATTTGCTTTTCAAACTTCATATATCAAACGGTAACACCCTCCGGTCTGCTGGATTCTGACAAATCAGTCTCAAGATTTTTTTTTTCATATCATTACAAAGTCATACTCCTCCTCTTCCAGCAAAAGCTTTCCATACCACACAACCCACCTTCAGATCTCCCTCTTTAACCACAAAGGATTATGGCAATTTTCCCTCTCTTTTCCTTCTCTGCATTAGGAATTACACCACACATATATGGCCTTGCCACCATCATTTGTAAGCAGGGTTACAGGCACAGAAAAGCAATTCATTACCAGTAACCAGTGCATTATTACGAACTTTTAAGTTTATTACTGAATAACCAACTGAATAGATCATAAATTGCTATGAATGAACACATTTGATAACCGGTGTCACACCATGGCAAGGGACATGCAACAATTCAAAGTAGATCACGCATGTGAAAACTTTTTTCTTCATGTTTCAACAAGCTTGTGTTATTTTTTTTATGTTCAAGTCAGCACAAATTGCCTGGAAGGCAAAATACCACACCAAAATCACAACAGCACTAAACACCTGCTATTAAAACAGTGTGATGAATTTGGGGGTTCAATAGCACTCATTGAGTTTGGGCTCTCTGCGAGACCTAAAACAATTATCTTCTATTAGGTTACTCTATAGGATACATAATAACTACCAGTGCTTTAATGGTCATTTCCTTTTTTTCAGTTCATCTATACATTGCCTGAGCCCCAAACCATTCTATATTATCACACTTCTGACAGGACTTAATTCTGCAATTCTTAATTCTGAATCTGGAGATTCCATAACGCATCATGGAATTAGGCCTATATGCAGAAACGAATTATATTAGTCTATCTACATTACAGTACTTTGTCATAAATGGCAGACAAAGTCCAGAGCGACTACTGCTACAGTCCAGGAAATTTTGGCTAAAGGGTCTTGCTCAAAAGCTCACAGCTGCATCTCAGTAAAAGCTTGGACTTTAGCTTGGACATTCTGCTTGGTGGTCCAGCACCTTAACCGCTGTGATTTTATCACTGCTATCAAAGTGATGTACAAAATACATAATCTTGCAAAAACAACTGAGAACTAACTTTGATCAAATTCCCAACAGCAATGACCTTACATTACTGGAATTTCAACTCTCAGTCTAAAGCGTATCAAAAGATCTAGGGAGACTTCTTCAGAAACTGCTTGGAATGTATGAAAAATGTTCTTAAGAGTTATTAAAAGTGCTGTGCCACCTGTGTCCACTGAGTACCTCACTGTTTCTTCCTGAAGTTGTTGTAAGGGCACAGAACCCATTTTGTTGGTGCTAAAACCTTTTTAAAGACTGTAGTGTAGTGGCACACAACAACTGTTCATCTAGTGAAAGATTCCCCTACAGATATACTTACAGATGTCAGATCACGTGACTATTTGATAGGGCTGTTTGGCAGATTCTGATCAGTTGACCTACGGTTCGACTTTGGCGGCCTTCCGAGAGAGGAAAGAAATCAGAGATCTACGGAGGTGGTGGTATACGTGCTGTCCCGGGAGAACAGTGAAGACGGGATCACTCTGTTTGCGAGACTAATAATCATTAATCAGGTCGTAATATGGTGTCAAAGTCGACACAACCTGGCTCAGTCCACCACCTGCACCGCTAAAGTCCACGTTCCGTCCGTAAGTAAAGAGTCTCTGTGCAACATTTCACTCAAGGTCAAAGCGCTCCGAGAGTTCAAATTAGTGCATTCACTAATGTTTTACATGCGATGTGATTTTAACAAACCCCCGTCAATGCATTAAACACATGTTCAAACTGTCACAAAGTTGCATTTAAGCAGTGTAAATACTGCGCGAACTTGGCTGAAGTGGAAGCACAACCTGAGTTGTTGTACACTTGGCTAAAGCACGACTCGCCCGAGTATTCACTCTCCGTGCCAAAAGCGCAGCGCTATTTAAGCGGGGGCGAGTTCACTAAAAGCAGGAGACATGCCAAGAGCTGACTGATCTCTTCAGGCGCAAACTCTGCCACCGAGTTGTACCACACGACGATATGACCCACACAGGAAAGCTGCCAACACAACATAAACAATCGGAGCAGCATGCACCTAGCCCACTTCACTCAACTACACAACGATCCCACGTCTCCACAAGCTGCACAACACAACAGCACAAATTAAAGCAAACTATTCGCAAAAGCATATGATATTCCACAGTAACGTACCATCGCACTGTACTGCATGGGTTTAAAGATGTGTCCTGGAGGCCGTGTGAAACTGAAGCCGGTGTCTTCACATGTCTCAGATAAAAAAAAAACTGGGGAAATGTGCTTTTAAGATTATTTCACGCTCTCAAAATGAACACCGGAAGAGAATTCTTGGCAGACAGGCGAAATCAAGTCAGCGAGCACCTCAGATTTTTTTTTTCTAATCTTCCTTCCTCTGCGACTCAGACTTTTGGAGTGGTTTTCAGCAGCGGACTTGAACGCGGTCCAGAAGAGGCTGAGTTTTGAAACTGGACTCGTCTGCGCCTCCACTTTCCCTGTCTGTCTCTCCGCCTGTCTGTCTGTCTGTCGCCACTGTGCGAGCCTCTTGGAATCGACATTCTTGCATCTGATTGGCTGAGGCGCCACTGGCCCTGCGCCACTCGCTTCCGCTCGCGCTATTTGCATAAGGACATGCGGCAAAGTGTGAAACAGAATCCAGCATAATGAACTGCGCTCCTTTTTACTGCGATCTACTGATCAGACACTCTTTACAAACTTCATTTTAAATAGATCATATTTCATGGAAGGACACAGCAGAAAGAAAAATTGTATAAATAGCTAATAAATAACAATAATAATGTTTATATTAAAATAATAGGCGTGTCCTGTCCATTTTTATCCACACAAAATTATTTGCTTTAGCATAACATTATAATGAAACTGCTATTATTTCCAAAGCGTCATTTTAATGGTGTTGTAAAATTTTAGGTTAATGTCATAGAAATTGAACTGTTATTTACATGCTGCTGGCAGAGACATTTCATGAGCACAATGATGGCACAGATCCAGACCTCAACAACTTCAACAACTACCATCCCAAAACCACACTTTCTATTCCGGGAGACGGATTAAGCGTGTCTATCATCACCAGCATAGTACAATATACAAACAGCCTATACGAACAGAATGATTTCTTTCCTGAAATGTACATGAAAAAGGATAAATAGATTTATACAAATAGTCTATGTCATTATTAACATATGGGTTTTGCTATTTTCGAAGTTGATTCA
>JAUZSU010054373.1:0-21171 GCA_034780255.1 Parotocinclus maculicauda | reverse complement strand
AACAAGTGCAAGAAAACTACAAATATCAGCAATAAAAACTGAGGAAGCTCTGGAAGATTTCTCGTCCGCGCCATTATGGTCGAGCGAGTTATACTGCGCATGCGTAGCTCTTGCACGACGTCAGGGTAAGGTCCCAGTAAAACAATGCAAAGGCATTTAAAGCAAGATATATATTTCGGGTATTATTATTTATAGCATGACTTCCTACATTTGAAATTGGCTTTTTGAATTGATAATATCCACAAATAATATCTGTATGAAAATAATGCTTTCTTTAGAAGCGTACACAAATTACTGAAGAGCTCCATCTTATAGTGAACATAACATTTGCTGATTTACTTTTATTTAATATTTCAGACTTACCTAACATAAACAACACTGTTCAAGTCATCATTGAACACACTTTAAAATATTCAGGTTTGTTAAGATTATGCCCTCTACACCCTCAGCTGTCGGTTCTCGACTGACAGAAATTAGAACCCAACATGACATTTTGCTGTTGTAGCCCATCCAGCTCAAGTGTGACTTGTTGTGCACTCTGGGATACTTCTCTGCTCACCACAATTGTACAGAATGGTTAGCTGAGTCAACCTAGCCACAGTTTAAACCAGTCTGCCCAGTCTCTGTTGACCTCATTTATCAAAAAGGCATTTTATTCAGTAGGACTGCTGTACACAAAATGATACCATGGTTAAAATCACTGAGCTCTCAGACCACTGCACTACCCAAGCACCTTCCATAAAATATGTTTGTTTTGTTTTTGTTTTGAATCTTTCAAGCAGCAAAACCAACGTTAATCATGGTGTTTTTAAGAATAGTGTGGGCAGGGTATATCATCGGAAAGACAAGTGGTGTGGTGATCACGCCAGTAGCTCTTCCCTAAATGTTGGGAAAATGTTGTTAAGCCAAGACTGGGTCATAACTGCAATTCAGACGGATAAAGCTGCACTAATGTAAGTTTGTTGTAGGTGCGAGTTTATGCCATTTTTAAAAGCTCATTTCATGTGTGTGAGAGAGAGAGAGAGAGAGAGACTAACCATACGCTACAGAAACAGAAGCCTTTACAGGATGTGTACTAAATGCAGAAACAGAGAAGTGGACTTCATTTGAACTGTGTAATACTGTGACTTGCTCATAGGAACCAGAATTTATTCATCCATTTCCTGTTGCTATGGTTACCTAGGTGGATGTTTGCCTTAGCCTGATACCCCTGCTCTTTTCATGTCTATGTTTTCTTTTATGGGATTTGAAATATGATTTGTGATTATATACTTTTAAAGGTTTCATGGGGAAACAGCAAATAAATCTACATACATTGTTCGTTATAGATGATTTAGGGATCAATATTTGACTAGCCTAATTCTGGGCCCTTGTCTGGCTCTATCCTTTCCTTTATCCTTTCCCCACTAATGTACAGTACAAATGAGTATGTTGTTAGTTTACTGGTGACACATCAGTCATCAAATAATGGTTAGTTTTTTTATGTGTGCCATCAGTTAATCATTATAGCAGGGTAAGCCATAATGTTATTGGCCTAAATTATTATCCTATAATCTAAAAAACATCAATAACTAAAGATATTAGCTACCATGACTGTGGCAGTAAACTAACTAATTCATTCATTCATTTTCTAATCCGTTTTATCCTGGTCAGGGTCACAGGAAACGGCACAAGGCAGGAGCATTTTCTTGAATTTAATACAATTAAGATGTTTTAATCATCAGAAAAAAGACAAAAATTGTAAATTATTCATTTAGAATTTCTCAAAATATCAAACATGTCTCCCTTTTGCTGTAATTACAGTGTGCAAGTTATTGCAAATGTCATGGGTAATCTTATTAAAGCATGATTTCACAATATTCCAAAGAGCATCTGAAATCTGAAATCTGACCTACCTGAATAAACAACATTAAACTACATTTTAGATTTTCAACTAATTTCTTGTGTTTTAGTGACTTAATGATTTCTGATATCAATGATATAAATAGTAAGCATACATATCTCTACTTTCAAACTGTTTTAGTAATATTGTGAACTACAAACACTAAATGTATATTGATTATTTAAAATATGTATAAACATTTACTACTTAAAAAAGTTTATTTGATTGTATAACCTAGTAAGTTGTATAACTAAAATGAGGGACTGATGCACTGAGTAAATAGTTGTCTGTCAATCCTGCCCAATCAGTGATATTATTTCTTGTAAGCTGAAAATATCACTGCCATTTGGCTGTGTATTTGTATTTGTGGACATGCATGTTCCATTGTGTATTTATGTAGTTATACATGCTTTTATGTCTTTATATAATACAAATGCAAGGTCTTGTGAATTAAAGTAACCTAAAATGGTTAAATAAGTAGCATTCATCATGATAACCCCTACAGAGGATTAATCAGACCTCTGATACCCTTACATTCTGTTGGCAGCCAGGTAGTTGGTGGCCATGGTGACCAAACTCTAAAGAGCCAAGTACACAGTTGTGCTGACCTGCACTCAACTTTCTTTTTTGTTTTTAAGCAATAATTTATTGTGGGTTGATTCCAATGCGCGTTCTTTTAGCAATAATTCATATTGACTGCTGCATGACTTTTTTGCACTGGATCAACAAATTGTATGTAAAGCATCAACCTTGTTTTTGGCCATCCTGACTCAATGTCAGCTGGGATGTCTTATATGCAGCGAAAAATGCATGTACCAATTACAAGATAATTCACTATATGTGTATTTCTTCTCTATTCTGTTTAGAGGTGACAGTAAGAGGATGCAGCTTTGCTGGAGTTTTCCACATTCAGGGCAATGATCGTTACACACTGAGTTTCAGTGAAGCCAAGATACTATGTGAATCGTTGGGAGCAACACTGGCCAGTGCTACACAGATGTTCGCTGCCTATAATAAGAGCATGGAAAGCTGCAGGTAAAACTTTAGTCTACTTTATATGATAATTATACTACCTGAACTAAGTTTTTATCCCAGAAATGTATTGCAATTGCACATGTTTTGTTATACACGTGTATTTCCTGTGTGTGTTCTGGAACAACACAGAAAACAAAAACAGAAAAAAAGCCAAACGTGATATAATTGCATGCAAAATGAAAGAGAAAAATTGATGAAAGGTTGCAACACAGGATAGTCTTGATGGTGGATAAGCAGCCTCAATTAAGTTCCAAATAACCTGAAACTGTCCCGCAGGCTCAAGATGTATTAGTGTCAGCGCAAACTATCCGTTGACATTTGAATTAAATGAAACGCTATGGCAGGAGACCCAGGAGGACGCAGAGACATAGCTAGACTGCAGATCCAGGAGGACACAGAGACATAGGTAGACTGCAGTTTGCCAAAATGTATGTAAGTAAGCCAAAATCCTT
Organism: Parotocinclus maculicauda; assembly: GCA_034780255.1. NCBI lineage: Eukaryota > Metazoa > Chordata > Actinopteri > Siluriformes > Loricariidae > Parotocinclus > Parotocinclus maculicauda. Next base: position 17,802 of record JAUZSU010054373.1, on the reverse strand, counting down.
CTGGCAAAACGACTTGTGGACAGACGAGACCAAGATAGGAGCTTTTTGGTAAAGCACTTTCGACTGTTTACCGAAAACATGGTGAGGCCTACACAGTACCCACAGTCAAATATGGTGGAGGTTCAAAGATTTGGGGTTGATTTGCTGCCCCTGGCACTGGGTGCCTTGACTGTGTGCAAGGCATCATAAAATCTGGTGTTAAAGGAAGTGATTGATTTCCGTTATTTAGGGTGTGCAACCAATTTTGTCCGACCCAGTTTTACATGCAATTATATCACATTTGTGATATACTGCTCACAAAATTAGGGGATATTTTATTATAAATTATACAGGTGATAATGATCTGTGCTCTTGTTTGTCCACAGGAATGGCTGGATCAGTGATGGAAATATCACAATTGTACGGCATACAAGTAACAGTGTGTGTGCAGGTGGGCAATTAGGTGTCATCATTATGAGCCCTACAGACTTCAATCACGATGCCTACTGCTATGATGAACAAGGTAATTTTACAAATTTTAACCTTGATTATTCCTGGTTATTTACTGTGGAGCGCATCAGCAGAGCCCAGAGTACAGGTGATAGCATACCTTGGATAGGATGTCAGTCCATCACAAGACTAAATAAGGGTGGCCTCCCCTTTCTCAAACAACCAATCTTGTGAGCATGGAATATTGGACCTGACTGGAAGGCACCAACAGGGCACACTGATAAATTGAATATGTACTTACCTTTATGCCCATGTACATGTTTAGTGGAGAGGGGAAGAGTGGTCTAGTGATTGTTATAAAGCAGAGAGTAAGAGTTTTGCTAAAATTGCTTAGGTATACATAAAGGTATTTGTGATTACTGCTTCAGTGTGATTATAATAAAAGCAAATAATCAAGAGGACATGTGGTATAAACTTTTAAAATGCAACCCTGTCTTCCAACACAGACCTGTCAGACAGAAACTGCAACTTTACGATAGGCCACAGCATGAATTCCACATCACTGGCCAGCGGTCCTGCACCTTCAAACACTGCTGGTAAGAACATTATTATTATTATTATTATTATTATTATTATTATGTCTATAAAAATAACAATATTTGTATTATATTTTTTATGTTTATTTATTATTATTTATTACATTTAAACTGCAACAGGTCCTAAAATATTGACGTCCTTACTATACAGTCTTGCACAAAAGTTGATTTTCCAAATTTAACAAAGTATTCTTCCTAAATGTGGCTAACACAACTTCTGTAGAAAGCAAACATGACATATATCTAAAAATTTAACCATCAGCAACCTTTGAACAATACAAAGTTAATTAAGCCATAAGACCTAACAAGAAAACAATAATAGAGCATTTGGAAAGCCTTTTTACATGTTTTACATATTTGTCCATCTATTTCCATACATTCATACATCCAAGGAACTGATAAGCTCACCAGATAAAAAAATTGTCACCTGTGCCTTAAACGTACCCAATGCCTTAAATGTATCAGCAGCTCAATGTAGGCATTATAGTTAAAGTTTACTCTCACCTCAACCAAATGAGTAATTTGTGCATAATTAAAATACCCCCAGAACAATCTCAACATACTCAATGCCTAGCATCACTTACATAAAGGCAAAGAAAATTCACCTGACCAGACAACACCTCCTTCAGTCATGAACATTCCAACTTATCAGGCAACTTTGTAAGCAAATGTGAGGCCTTTTGTGTGCCACTCTGTGGCCATGCCAGTAACTGTAAAATCCTGCTGGCATAACTGGACTTTAGACCAGAGTCAGTGAAAAATAACTGTGACTTGAAGAGGAAGACCTTAACTCTCCAGAGGTAGGCTATAAACCAAAGCAGTTCTCTATTCTGAGCCTCTCTGGTTCATATTCTGCCTCGACCAAGGTGAGGCAAGTTGGTTACAAATTTGTGTTTCGCAGAGGTTATGGCTCACACAGTCAGACCAAAACGTTTCAGCCTCAGTCTTAGTGCTCCTCTTGGTGGGGGCTTTGACTGGACCAGGGGTCCAAATATTACAAAAGTATACAACACTAAACTAAAAGAAACCGTACAGGGAAAAGGCCAGAACTTACTGCCCAGTCTGGTTTTGTCAGTCTTAAATAATACAGTGTGATATGTTATTCAATTTGTAGTCGTTGTAAGCACTTATTATACTTTGTTGTGTAAGTTAGATATTTTTTACATTTCACTGACAAATTTCAATTACAGATGGGACTATGCCAAGTGAGTTACCCACAGCAGAGGATTCTGAGGATACAGATGAGGTTACTACTGCATTTGTGGACAAACTTGTTAACAACAGCTCTGGAAGAGCTGTTTTGGGGGATCCGAGCACAGGGCCTCTGGTAACAACTACACCAGCTATACAGGAAGACAGTCTGGGAAATGAGGGTTCTTCTGGGTCTTGGCCTGAACAGAAAAATGAATCCACTGAGGAAAAGAGTACCTTAATACCGAGCCTATATAGTACTGGCTCTGGAATGGATGAGACATCCACCACAGAGAAATCAAACGACAAAGTCTCACAGGACACCTCACTTCACCATGACAAAGGCAGAAAGATGGTGCATGAGCCTGGTAAGACCTTTATGCTGATAAATATCCATGCCAAATACTCACAAAAATAAAAGTAAAACAATATACACATGCTTGTCAGCAGTGCTATCTCCTTTAAATATGCATTTTGAGCCTCCCATGAACAGTAAATGTGGTCCTTAATGCTCAAATACACCATAGCATTAAAACCTCTGACAAGTGAAATTAATAACTATGACATTGAGTAATGTTCTGCTGGGAAAACTTGGCTCCCGGTGTTGATGTAGATACTATTTTGACAAATACCACCATTTAAAATTTAGTGCAGATATACACCTATTCGTGGCAACTGTATTTCCTAATTACATTCCCTAATTGGGTCATTAGGATAATTACACAATAAAACGTATATGTTACGGCTGATCAGTTAATTATACTAATTTTCCAATGAAGAATATAAATAAGCCATGACCAGCATAGGTACATTTGGGTGCACTTAATTGAATCTGTCATTTTTTGTAATATCAAATATACTTACATGTGTCATAGGAACATCTCTGCACACATTTACTCCATGACTACACAAATATGCATTTGGAATATTTAGAAAAGCTAGTCTTGAGTTGCATTTCCATTTCAGTTTACGCTGTCATATTCTCAGAGGGGCAGTATGAGGGTGCAGTGGTTAGCACTGTCAGTATAACAGCTCCAGAAACCCAAGTTTGAGTTCATGCAGGCTGCGTAGAATTTGCATGTTTTTCCAGTGTGGATTTCCACCCTCATAGACATTAATTAAGTCAACTGGCTTATCTAGAATGTCTGAGCTGTGATGGACTGACACCTTTTCTAGGGTTCATCCTTACCCTGTGACCCTGAGTTGAATTAAAGTGGACATGGAAAGTGAATGAGTTAATGATAGTAGTAGTTAATGACTACTAACTAAACCTTCTGGCATACCATTGATAATTGTAACACCCTCTTATCCTTTTATATAATAAATCAGAAAAATAATAATAAACTATCCCATATTGGGATATCCCTATACTATCTGTATGTACACCTACTGTATAAGCACCATGTCCAAGCATGGGTACTGTGTGTTTATTTTAAATTGTTTATGTTGCTTATATTAGGAATATAATTTCCATAACTTAAATTAAATACTACGTTAGACACATTGGTGGGCGCTGCTGTATCATAGTCGCAGACTTCAGCAACCAACACCCAAAAACACCACCAATTTCACACAGCACTGTTGCATCAATTATAGCCCAATTCTGAGAAACTGTAGACAACAAGCCACATAATGGTCGTCTGAATACCGCTGCTGATGAAGCAACATCAACAATGGGTTTGGCAGCACGCGTGTCCTGTGACATTTGGCTTACCATGTGTCCTTTAACTTTTGACTCCCCTACATATATTTAAAACTATTTTTTTTATTTTGCTACGAAACAGCATGCCAGTATGCACTAAAAGGGAAGGGCAAATTGAACAGTACTATTTCTCCTTGCATTGTTAAAAGCATGTCTTGTTTTGCCTGTATCTTGCTGACTGCTATGATCTTTAGTGCAAAGCCCCATTTGCTCTATAAGAGTTGGGCATATAGTATTTGGCAGTCCTGAAAGGCTCACTGCTCGCTCACACTCGCCCCCTGATGGCAATTAGGGAATCATAAACGGTTTTCGTTGTCAATACGTCAGTGTAATCTGTGCAACAGGTTATACATATTACACAGATAAATAATATATCTGTGTTATATTTGTTCATGTGTAATGCATTTTAAAACATTTAATTTATTAGTACATTAAAACCTTGTATTGTGTCTTGCTTTATTAGAAACTATTATATATATAACTGACTTTTTACTCCTAACATGTTAACACTGTGTATTCACTTGCATGTACACATTACAGAACAGACCAATAGTTTGCCCCCAACTTATATGTCAGACAATATGGGAGAAGGCGGAGATTCATCAGAAAAGGCAACCAAGAGTGGACATAGTGGTACGCATGCATGCACACACACACACACACACACACACAAATCCAATTTAATATTTTGTTAAAACAAAATAATTTGGACAATAACATGTGGAATGAATACATAAATCAAATAATACACACATTAACATGAGATAGTTAATATCAGATGATGACCCGCAGACATACTGTAACAATAGCTGACCCGCAACACATACACGAAAAGGGATATCATATTAACAATATACTTTAAAATGCTTTGCACAATAGAAATACGTAAAAATATTGACATAATATATTATATTTATATAGTTTTTTCACCAAATATCAACATCAAACAAATGCAGGACTTTTTTTCAACAGAAATTTGTAATATAGATCTGAATAAACACGCTGCCTTTATCACATTTAAGGGTTGGGGACAATATTTCTAGGTTTCTAAGGTTTAAGTCCAGATGATAGTTTATTATTTCAAGTATCTAATGAAATGTTTCATTATTTTCTGGTTAAATCATACATGAATGACAGCCATTATATTTGTACTTTGTAAATGCAAAGGTGGCAAGGATACTAAGAAAAAAATGTATGTTCTGTCTTCTTCTGCAGATTGGCTGGTCATTGTGTGCGTGCTGCTTGCCGTTGCTGTAATTCTTCTTGTTTGTGCTGCTGTGGTAACAAGGAAAAGGTATACTTTGTCGATATGTTTCTCTAGCTCTTTACACCAGGGGGGTGCTGAATCATTGAGTAATATGCAAAAACAGAAAATACAATTCAGAAATACAGTGATAGATATGAATGTTACTTATATCATCACAAGGCAACATCACACAGGTATGTGTCTCTTAACCTCTGCTGGTGCATGTGTTTAATAAAATTGCACTGCAGTTTGTTTCATAGCAACTACTGAACTACAACAGCTAAATAATCTGGCAAGGTATACATGATTTATATAGTTAAATTACCTTAATAATGTGGTTAATAACCTTACTGAGCCATGTGTGAAATGACATTGTCCAATGACATGGTGCTGCTGAAATTCCTGTGAAAAACCTTTACAGCAGCAAATACTTCTTTTTAAATATTTAGTTTTCGCTTTTCTGTTTTATTTGGGTATATGTAGATCATTGCTTGTATCTGATTGGGTGGTGTGTTTCTGCACAGGTGGTGTGGGAAAAGGAAAACCTTGATGATTACCTCCAAAAGCAGCAGTGAAGGGAATGGAATGGCAGCATCTGCAGCCAGTCCTCAAGCTCAAGAGAGGCAGCAGGAAATGGTGACGCTAATGAACAAAGAGAAGATCCAAGAGAACGGCAACACAGAGGAATTCACTGTGATCACTCTGGAAGAATCCCCAGAGAAGAATGAACAAGCATGAAAGAGAGTAATAATGTTATAAGGAGGTGGTTAGGGCAAGAAAGCGAGAGAGAGAGAGAGAGGTCATGGGACAGGGGTCGCAGATTGAGTCTTAACCTAGAACATGGATAAATGTGGTTAGATACTCTTAGAGACCAAACAGACTGTTGTCAAAATAAGGCTGTGGAATATCTGTAAAGATGTTTTTTTGTCTTTTTATATAATAAATGTACTTCCTTAATAATAATGAATTCTGAAATACAAATGTACTCCCCGATTCAAAACGGACAGCACAACAATTTAAATGTTTGACAAAGGGGAAAATCAAATATTTCTTTCCACCCCAAAAACGGTGGTGTTGAACTTTTACACTGAGGCTGGGCTCCTAATTTTTCTGTAGCTTATGGTAAATTGGTACTGTCTTCTTAGTCAAGATTACGATTTGTCAGTAGTTTATACATATTCTACAATTTAATTATCCTTTTTGACCACAGGTGGCACTGTAGGACACCATACGCCCATATCTAGGCCTCTATCAGTCAAATATGATGTGGTATTCTTCCCATATCAACAATCCTGTGACACAGAGCTAAAATATTAAGATATTGATATTTATGATATCTTTCAATGTAACACATTAAAAAACAGGGTGTTTCAGTAGAATATGTGAATGTAAATTTGTTTTAATATTTGATACAATCATTTTAAGACAAACTATCTATCAGATCATTGCTGAAAGTTGAAAGCAGTTCAGATAAACTAAGCATTCTTATGGTGTCAGTATTCAGATGTAAAACTTGTTGAAAGCATAACAAACATTTCCTTAAACATTGTGATTTAGGCAATGATGCAGTGGATCTTTAGGTAGACGAGTTAAGGAGAAGGAAAATGTTGTAAAGTTGTAAATAACGGCCTTACTAGCACAGATATGTAATAGTGCTTAAATGTCCTGTTCATCTGGTTAGAGCAGAGTGCAAGTGAATGGAATCTGACACACTATGTGGCCCACTGATATGTGTTTTAGTGTCTTTAGTGTATTACTCTTGTGTATATTTTGCTTTGTCTTTCTAGCAATGGAGATATATGCATTCATTTTAATTTATTGTGTTAGGTGTATATACCACAATGCTTGTTTGTCACAGCATTTGCCTTTGTATTTTTCAGAATGGTTAGGGTTTTTTATACAACTGTAGTCATTTCAGCTTTAAAAGCTGTAGCCTGTTTGTGTCATACTGAGTCACTGTATCATTGTGTTGTACATAATAATTGATAACAATTGATTAATTACAACTGTGCTTGTCAAAGGGCGGAAGATATAAGTGATCAGTGAGCAGTCGGTTATCAACATGTTGAAAGCGGGAGAAATGGAAAAGCTTAAATATGTAAGCTACTTTGACAAGGTCAAATCATTATAGACAGACTGCTGGATTTGACTGTGGTCTAAAATTCCTTAGATCTCCACATTCACCTATCAACCATCTGTGGGATGTGCTTTAACAAAAAGACTTAACAAATATGCTGGTAACATCAATATCACAAGGCTTCTACACCGGACTTGTCGAGTTCATGACGCCTTGCCAGATTGGAGACGTTTCGGCGGTTCATGGAGGACCAACAACATGTTACGCAGTTAGTGGTAATGTTTTGGCTCATTCTTATAATTTGGTCTACAAGATGTCAGTGCCAGTTTATTAAATGATGTCTCAAATTTTTCATGCTCTGCACCTTACTCTGCCTCCATAGGCATAAAACCACTGTACATACAGTTATATCCATACATAAGATTTTAGACAGGTTTTATCCTACTGTATTTTTGTGTTAGCATCTACTTTTGAAGCTGATTTGTTCAAGACAAAATAGCATATGCAGTAGCATTAGAAGTGTGCTCTGAGTGTGAATAATGATACAATAACAAATTATTGTTTATGAAAACCATTTTTGTCAAGTTCCCAGTAAAATAAAGAATAGGTGTGATGTTTTCTGAATTGTTCTTGTTGGAATTAAACTACACTGGCAGTTCTAAATAGCATTCTGTAATTGAGAGAATTTGAGGGTGGCAGGTCGTCATGCAATTAATGCAGGGTGGTGTGTTTCCTTGGAGCACAACGAAGTGCAGTTGCCATGGTATCCAAGTCATGCTGGAAGAGGGTATTATTCTTAACATATAGTTGGACAGAGTGGAGAGATTAAATGTGTTTTGAGTTAAATAGTACATTATTGGCTCTGACTTTGCTGATACTACACAAAAACATAAAAACAACCACATCTAATACATATTACAAGTGAAATATGATCTCAGAAAAAATTAGCTCACAATGTATGGAGGTATACCCATCTAGTCTTCTGAGAAAACTTTCTGTCAGCCACAAGAGACTTTGTTAGATGTGGCTGATGTTGGGCACAATAAATGGTCAATAATTTATTACTTCAGAAACTTGGTTTCTTTCTTTAATGTATTACTTCAAAAACTGTGTATCTTTTTTCCAAGTATAATAAAGTGTAAAAGAGCTGAAGAAGCAGCTTGGAAATCTGTATTGAGGTGTTACAAGAAAGATCATGTCTACATTTAAACACTCTGTGGTTCCATTATGCAAGCTTGTTTGCAATGGCTATGCTGTTGTTGCTCTAATATATTTCCTTTTCCCAACAACAGCATTTAGGTGATCTAGCTAGCCCACTAGATAGATCAGGGGTCACTTTCAGGCATAAATGGCTGAAGAGGAGCCTGGTCAGGAGTTCTCTCAACAGTGCTGCCTACCCAGCCCATGGACTAGCATCCGGTCCAGTGCATGTTTATGCCTGTACCCTATGCTCTCTGTGAAATGGATAGGCAACACTGCAACCTGACCATGAAAAAATGACATGAAACATTACATAAAATTATATTAAAAAGTAAATAACATGTGCCAGCACTTAAAGATGATTGTGGCAGCTGTAGTGGGACAGAAACTTGACAATCTGACTAGCCTGAAATAAATAAAGTTCCACTTTAATCCATATAGTATAATCCAAACTAGTGCTCTGTCCATATATACACTGTTTTGTATACTGTATACACATTACATATCGCATTACATATTACCTGAAGATTGAACATATTCAATCTCTCTCTTTTTTTCTCTCTTCGTCAGTTTGGATTGGGGGCCCCTAGTGGACAGCCATTTTCAGGTTTCACCAGAGAATCACAGACGACCCACTCCTGTGTTGTCTTGGCTGTCATTGTCTTCTTGGGAAATGAACATTTGTCCCAATCTGATGTCCTGAGCAACCGGGATCACGTTTTTATAAGGAATATCTCTGGACTTTGCTCTATTCAGGTGCTGAAACTATCCCAGAGCATGATGTTGTCACCACCATGCTTCACTATTGGGATGGTATTGCACAGGTGATAAGTAGTATCTGTTCTCAAGACAGGACACTTGGAATTGATGCCAAAAAGTTCAACCTCGATTAATCCGAACAGATAATCTTGTTTCTTATAGTCTGAGATGCATTTTGGTGCTTTTTTGTCATGTGTCTTTTACTGTGAAGAGGTTTCTGTCTGGCACTCTGCTAAAAAGCTCAGATTGATTGAGTTCTGCAGTGATTGTTGCCCTTGTGGAAGTGTCTCCCATCTGCACACTCTGCTAGAGTGAGCATTGGGTTCTTGGTCAACTCTCTTACTAAGTCCCTAAGTCCCCCAATTTCTCAGTTTAATGGGGCATAGGGATGATGCAGCTCTCGAAAGATTGTTCAAACTTCTCCCATTTAAAAAGTATGAAGATCACTTCAAACTTCGAGCAAAAACACATTTAACAAGTCTTAGCACAATCAGTTGTCGAAAAGTGCCTTCAATGTTATTTTAATTGATGTAATTAGTAAACAACAATAAATATAATATTATCAATAGAATTCTAGTACAATGTAAGACATTTACACATACACTTTGAAGAATACAAAGTATTTTTTATTATCAACACAATTCCAGAAAATACTGAGATATCATTTTTGTCAATATTGCACACCCCTAGTGGGCAAGCAGAATATGTGTAGCAGACTGATTACTAATTATATAACAGATTATCACATTCTCTGAGACACAAATTTTATGATATGATCCCATTATATCTTATTTGTAATATTAGATTACAACATAATAATAAAACTTTTAAATCAGCAAAGCTGAATGGAATAATTTTTGCAGGTGTGGTGTTTCTGTTCTGTTCTGTTCTTATCTTCTTGTTTCTTGTGTGTTATTTATGCAGGTTTAATTAACCTTTTCTTATGAGTTTTTATTTTCTGCATTTTCCAATACTCAGTGTACCGAATCTATACTTAAATATAACATTTATATATGAAACCCCCTTCTGATGGTTAAACCTGAAACAGAATATCCCCTATAAAATTAACTAATTAGAATCATTTGAATACTTAAACATACAGTGTATCACATTTAATCAGATAAAATGTTTATTTTTAGATCTTTAATGATAGCCTAAACATATATTTATTTTTCAAATTGTTAAACAATGTATTGTGTTTAAGCCAAAACAGCTACCAACTTTTCTGTGACTGTTACTAGGATTAAGCAGACAAATGAATGACACCAAAAATATCCTGGCTGTGCGGGGTTTAGGTCTGTGCCTCACAGCTCCAGTTACCTGGCATCGAGTCTTAGCCTGGTCTGGCATCTGCTTGTGTGGAGTTTCTGTATGTGTGCTCTGTCTGTTTTACCTTGTGGGGACAATTTGATGGTTAAGACTAGGGTTATAATTAGGGCTAACATTATGTCAGTGGAAGTTCCCAAAACATAGGGTTTACCAAGACTGCAAGTTAGTGTGTGTACGTGTGTGCATATTTGTACAGCATTCCTTTCAAACTAAAGACAACCTGGTCCCAGAACAAAAACTAAGAAGGGCCACAATATTTGTTAAGAATCAACATTTATTAGTTAGAACTGTATGTACACCAATGGTACAACACTTGATATGTATGCACAAATTTATTCCACAAGTACTTATATGTTTCATTTCCTTGCTTAATTGTATTCCTCCCTTTTACATCAAACAGAAATAAACATCAAAATAGGATGAGCAGAACAAGAACAGGTGGGCCCAGAAATTAAGGGTGAGATAGGTTACCATCAATGTTTTAATGAAAACAAATATTATTAATATAAATGAAGTGAATAATCCAGTGGTACACTAATATATATATCTGCTCTTCATTCAGATTGTGCTTGACGAGATATGAAAAGGGCTGAGGTTATTTGATTTTAGAAATGGGCCAGCATGGAACTGATTTACAATCTGATTACAAGCAGCATGTCTATTGGACAATTCAGCAGAAAACACACTTGATAAAGCAGCATAGCACAATATAAGTATGCTGCCAGTTATCTCAGCTTGACAGTTCTTCATAGGCCACTGACCCACAATTTTACTGACAGTCACTCTTACAGTTGATCACCATTAGCCAATAAATTACTCATGACATGCAAGCTAAAACTTAAAAAAGTCACAGAGTATTCCAATACACATACAAACATTACATACCACATTAATATCCATATAGAGATTAGAACACATACTTTCAGTTAGATTACGTCCTGCAAATGAGGTTTCCTATGCAACAGTCAGGGTAACGTGGAACATTTTGCATTGAAATCATATACATGTATATTTATAACTATGTACAATGAAAATGAATCCATACAGTACATGACTGCTTCTGAAAGGAAAGAACATTAAAACTTACATTAGATACAAAAAGATATAATATTCTGTATATAGAACATTTATGTGAGACAACCAGGTACAGCGATTTAGGCTTAGAAACAATGTATTACACTTGACTCTATATATTTCACATTCTAATTAGTTTCTCCATTACATACAAATAATTTTTTAAAGGATTACAAAACAGCCACACAAATTAAATGCTACAGTCTGCAATGAAAGAGACAAATCTATTACCTAAAGTATGTACACAAAGTGCACGGAGACACTTTTAATTCATGCTTTTAAGGAACCAAAATAAAACAATGAAATGTCCATATGTCTATACTTCATAAGTGGCTCACAGATCTTCTTTCATGGATGATAGTGTTTATACCTGGTTGTTTTCATATGAAATAATGTATGAATGTGGTGATCATTCTAAGCAGTTGAGAAGTGCATCTATAAGCTATGCGCCTCACAAAACTAGAAACATCGTACAAAGAATATTAGTGTTGCGCTTTCATATAAAAAGCGCTTCAAGAAATGCAATGGTTAATGCTTTTAGAGGCAAGGCAGAGTTTAAAGGAGGTCAGCAAGCAAATCTATTTTTATCCTTGTAAATAAACTTGCAAAAACCAGTGTATTTTATGTAGCAATTTATATATATGTATTTATCATTTGGTACAATGGCATGTCTGGTGGCAGTGAATGTAATTCTAAAGGCATTTGCTACTAGGCAGGTCTGCCACAACAGTCATATGCTTGTAGGATAAAGATTTCAGAGGAAGGTATGAACAGTGGGTACAACAAGTAAGCAAATCTAGTGATTTGAGACTCTATAACTGGTAATGCTGTAAAGCACTCCCATGTGCACTCCTGTTGTCTTATTGATTAGTTTATATTTTCTCTTTTATGTTTCATGAATTATTTAGGCAGCGCTGTTTGATGTGCTTTTCAAAAACAAGACACAAGTCAAGGTACTTACAACTGGAATGTTGTTCCTAATTCCCTAAAATGTGCTTTTCAATTTGTTCAATTTATCCGTCTTAAGGGATGTGCTTGCTTTCTTATGTAGAAAAATGTTTTACATGATTAAAAGTGAAAAATTACAAATGGTCAGCGTGAGGAAGCCAATATGCACAGTGCAGTTTTTTATAAGTATAAAGGCAATATGCATTTTTCAAGCTGTAAATGGACTGTATATTTGTAAACAGTAATTACTCTCCAGCATGTTAAAAGGGCATAGTACAAAACATTTCAACTGCCTGCATTAGGAATGTATCTTCCCTGATAACACTGAGTGCATTTTCATTGCCTGAGTTCCTAACATCTGCAGATTGGAGGAAGATAAAAAGATTGGCTTGGATAGGGAAGGAATGACTTGTGCTATGGATATCTTCATACTTTATCATTCATAGATGCAGTTTTGATAATCCAAATCCACAGCTTTTTATGAGTAACATTCAATGCATATATTTCTGTGTCTTTTTCTGAACACTTATCAGTAGTAAATTTCATCAGGTAATTACATTGTGCATAAATTATCTCTGAATTGACTAAAATAGTGTTCCTTGCATCAGCTCCAGTGAATGGCAGTAATGCTGTCGGTTGGTGCTTGTTTGTCACACCCTTGTCACACCTATGCATAAAATGCTGCCCATCCCCCCATAATACTGTAACCTCCAGAAAAAAAGCGTTACTGAAATGCCATCAAGGGGGTTGCATTCAATTTGAATATTACTTGAGTCTTAGATCCCATTGAGCATGTGCAGTGGCCTCTACCAGTACTAGTCTCTTATACAAGTAGGGCGTATCCCAAACTCTAGCATACTGTGGGAAGGATCTATTGTAAATTTAATCAAACAAGGTAAGGTTGCTAAGAAGAAAGCTACAGAAAATTTCAAAGCTACTGAAATGTCACTAGACCAAAATATCATAACCCAGTCAGGCTTGTCAGAAGAAATACTGATATGAAATACTGCTGGTAATATATCTAATTTAAATGTTAAGTTTATCACATAATTATCTGAATCTTACATTTGTAAACCCACATGTTGTTGTTCTGAACAGCAGGTGACCTGGCTACTGAGTCTACAGCATGAAAAAAAAAAACATAACCAGATATGAACAATAGCTTTTGGCACACAAGCCCAGATCTGCCAGCAGATGACTGGGGATCTCAGACCCATCCTGGTTGTTCTCAGCACATCAGAGGTCATGGAAAGAGGTAAAACAGGAAATGATCCACAGTACATTACTATTGCTATAAAATATAGAACAGAAACATATGTAGAGATATTGGCTCTGCACAGGCCTGGTGCCTTATTTAGTTCAAACTGAACTGCTGGGTTATCGCTATATTCTGTCCCTACCTTCTGGAAACCTGGCTTTTATGTCATATAAAGTAAACCACCCTCCACATCCCCAACATAACACCACTTCATAAAAGCATATAATATATATTAATATCAGGAATAATTTAAGTTAAAGTTTATATTTCACAATCCGTCCTCCACCCAGTCCTTATTCTCTGCACAAGTTAGTTCATAGGTACACTATTGCACTATCTGACAATGCGATTCTTATCCTTTTTAATTAGTATAAGTTACGTTTTCCGAAAAAATAAATGGAAATAAAACATTTCTAAATTGTAAGCTGCAAAACCCACCAATTGTTCTGTGTGCATGATTTCAGTGTATCTTTTTTCTCGCTTTCACTAGACAAATGAGGTTGGACAGTGGACACAGGAGGGCCTTTATGCTCACATTAATTACTCTTCTGTGGTTCCTCTTCAGCAAGCATGTGCTCCGCAGTTGAGCTATTTGTGGCCGCAGAGGTTACCTGAAAACAATTACCAGCAAGATCTAAACAACAAAGTCTAAAAAAAATATTTATATTTACACACACACAAACACAGTTGTAAAACAATGTTAATAGTATATTAGAATATTGCTGCCCCATATTTTTACTGCTCATTGCTTCTGCTTTGGTATTTATTCATGTCATTTATAATAAACTATGGCTTACTTAGTCTTAGTCTTCTCTAAATCCTTAAATGTTTTTGGTCAAATTGGTGGCACACAATGTAATGTTTTTAATTCAACTGTCAAAGCTATGTCAGCTTGAATCACTCTTTCTTTCATATAATTCAGATTATTGAGTCAACTTACCTACAAGTGTTTTTTTTTCTGTGTTTAAGCTCCTGTCATGTTTTACTTAGTTCCTAGATTCTACTCTAGGCAGTGGCTTGTAAGCTGTCTAGCTGTAGCGCTAATCTTTCATTTTAAATAACTAAGGCAGTTCCAGTGCTTTTCTTCTGTGTTTCTGTTTAACTATTTCTATGTTTCCAATGTGGGCTGTTTGCATATTAAATAAAGTCTGCTTTCGATCTGAAATGTTAGAATAACTTCAGCAACCTATTACAACATACTGTTAAAAGTGCATGCAGGAGGTTTCTGCAATACTGTATGTTTCATAAGCACAGTGCAAATATAACACACTATCATGCATCATTCAACATTCACTGTTTATGCACAATTTGATAAGTCATACACAAATCATATAGACAAAAGGAAATAAGACAATACACAAATATATAAATAACATGACAAAAAACTGAATGGGTGACAGGATTAAGTCTATTAACTGTTATTGTGCCAGGCTGCTACAATGATTTGCATGTTTTTAAAACAAGTTAGGTAGATTTAGCAAAAAAAAGTTAATGCAAGCACAAAAAACAGCAGTAGAGCAGCAGTATTTCTGTCATGCTTACAGTACAAGTTCCAAAGGTTAAAGTATTTTTTTTTCATACTGAACTATTCATATTTAGCTGTGTCTTATCAAATTAATCTTGTGCATATTTTAAAATATGAATCTGTAGCTACTGTTCATCACCACTCTTTTTGAACAGCACATAGCACATTTTGGTGCAGTCATAGTGAAGTTGGTTGTCACTGAATTTTAATTACATGTGGATGACTGCCAAAGCGTTCCCATATTTGTGCACATACAAATTAGTATATTTTACTATATTTTTTTTAGGCAACAGCTATAGTTTGACATTTGGTTCAGTATCATTTTTGGAAAAGTACCCCATACATCCTAAGTAGTATTATAAAGAAAGTATTCTTTGTGCACACCAGTATTGCAATTTGCACTTTGGTAAAAAGAGGTAAATAAGTTATTATAGAATGAGTTAAATTAATAATAAGAAATAGTGTGCATTACATTACACAGTGTATATCAGATGCAATAATAATACCCTGCAGATAGCAGGACAGAAAGTGGTTAAAGAAAATCTGCTGTCTAAAGAAATAATACACTCTTCTACACAACTGCTGATGAAAATAACAGTTGTGTATATATATATATATGTGCACACAACTGTCATTTTCAGCAGTTGTGTATGGCTTTTATTGGCATCCATTGTATTTACATGCAAGGGATAGTATAGGAAAGTACAGGGTTAGCATGCAGCAGGATGTGTTAAATACAAGTCTCTATGTCCATAAGCATGAGTTGTACCTTGCATTCATCTACCAAGAGAGAATTTTGAGCAGCAAAGACGCACTGGTTAGAGTTGTTTTCATGATGATTCTTGAGGTCATCGTAGTAGGACTGCGTCTTGGTCATCTCAATGTCATCAGATTTCCCATGTTGGGCATCCAGGGCATCCAGCTCAGCTTTGGACAGGTGATACACAATCCCAGCACCATATGAGTCACCCACCACATTGACAGAGGTCCGGAAACGATCCCTAAAGACAAACAAAGTCGACGTTATTGAGTAAGTAGATCCCGTTTTGTATCAGAAAATGGGCAATATTCATTACAAGTTCTACTGTGTTGATTGTACCTAGCCACATATTACCAGTAAAATATGCTGTACAAGTACACAAGCTCATGTCTTAAATTAACTATAATTGTTTTTTTATATAAATTAAAGGGGTAACATACATTCTGAAATTACTGTTGGTAAATATGCTTAACTGCTCTGATACCACCAGCACAGATCAGGTCCTACTTGGATGGTGAATCATTCTCAGCACTGCAGTAATACTGACTGTGTTCACTCACTGTGCACTGTATTAGACACGTACCATATCTATCCACCTTGTAAATGTAAAGTCAGAAACAGCAGCTCATCTGTTGTTTGCATAGTTTGTGTTATTCATCCACTAATCTTTATCAGTGTTCACAGGACACTACCTACAGAGGATGCTCCAGCAGTTACACTAATGTGATAAAACCTCCAGCAGCACTGTTGTGTCTGATTCACTCATACCAGCAAAACACACACTACTAACACACCACCATGTTAGTTACACTGCAGCCACTACACTTATCTGTGCTGGTCCTGTAATGGTCCTGATCATTAGACAGCAGAATAAAGGTGATGAACATAGTATGTAGAGATATAGATGGATTACACTGTGAGATTGTATGACTACAAAGTGCTCTATGTGGTAAGTGAAACTGCTTAACTGGGCAATTGTAGGAACAAGGTGGTCACAATGTCATGACTGATTGGTGTATGTGCACAGAAAATACTCACAAAAGCCAGTCCACAGCAACTAGCAAACTGATGTCCTGTGTGGGCAACCCAACCGCGGTAAGAATGAGCAACATGGTTACCAGTCCAGCACTGGGAATACTGGCGGCTCCAACACTGGCCAGTGTAGCTGTAAGACTGAAACACACATCCACAACACACACAATATACACACACACATATATATATACACAATATCTCACAAAAGGGAGTATACCCCTCACGTTTTTGTAACAGTTTTATTATATCTATTAATGAAGACAACATTAAAGTTTAAGTCATCAGTTTAAATCTTACATAACAGTGTAAATTTGCTGTGCCCTCAAAACAACTCAACAAAGAGCCATGTATGTCTAAACCGCTACCAACAAAAGTGAGTACACCCCTAAGTAACAATGGCCAAACTGTGCTCAAAGTGCCAATATTTTCCAAAACTGCCTTAACTCTCTTGGGCATGGATTTCACTAGAGCTTTAAAGGCTGCCACTGGAATACTCTTCCACTCCTCCATGATGACATAATGGAGCTGGTGGATGTTAGATACCTTGTTCTCCTCCACAGATGCTCAGTAAGGTTTATGTCTGGAGACAGCAAGGCAGTGTCCATCTTGAAGGTGTTTTTTGGGTCATTATCATGTTGGAATACTGTCCTACAGCCCTATTTATGAAGGGAGG
>JAUZSU010054155.1:0-21178 GCA_034780255.1 Parotocinclus maculicauda | reverse complement strand
GCTCGTGAAACACGTTGTGCATGTTGTGTGCACATAAATTAAGGTCCACATCATGCCTCCAAAATTGTTTAATCATAAACACTGTACACAAAATTAGTGCATATTTAATTAGGAGATATTTAATTTTGAAATATTCCTAATGTTTTGTCAGCAGTATGGAAAGGCTGGAAAGGCTAAAGGTTGGAGGAAGAAAGGATCTGCTCATGATCCCAAACATCCAAGCTCATCTGTAAAACACAATGGAGGTAACGAACTCAGAAGTCTGCTAAAACATTTTGTTTGTCAAATCTTTTGGGAGATCCTTTATTATGCAGCAAGATAATGACCCTAAACACACTGCCAAAAGTACAAAGGAGTTAATCAGGGCCAAGAGGTGGGAGGTTTGGGGCTGGCTCAGTCAATCTCCAGACACAAACCCTATGAAGCATGGATTTTCCCTGCTAAAAAGGAGACTAAAGAGAGTAACCCGAAAACAATCACCAACTGACACAGGTTGCAAACCTGGAAAAACATCACAAAACAAAAATCCAAAAGTTTAATAATGTCAGTGGTTCACAGGCTTAACTTAGTTTTTGTAAAGATTTGCAACTAAATAAAGTATTACGGCTTATTCAGTTTAATCTATTTTAAGTTTAATCTGGTCTAATACTTTTGCTCACAAGAAAAAAAATGTGGTTTCTGACAAAAGGTGCTATCTTTTGAACAGTGTGTCAGATCCAGATATAAATACTTAGAAATAAGATCTGAAATGTTCATATTCATCTTTTAGTTTCAAACCCAAATGTTTTCAGTCTACAGCAAAAATGGATTGGCCTCGTTGTCCTTATACTTTTGGAGGGGAGTGCATGTCTATGTCTTGAAGTAAATGCCAGAAAGTTGAATCCGTTCATCTGGACACAAGGTTTTTTGTACAAGGAAGTGTAAATGATTTTTCAGGTCCCAGCAAATAGAGAAATAAAGTGTCATGAGGATTACCAGGAACTGTAGATCTGTTTCTGTAGATTTGATATCTGCACATCTAATGCAAATCTCCCTTTCCACTACATCCAAAAGGTGCTCTACTGGATTGGGATCTGGTGACTATGGAGGCCACTTAAGTACAGTAAACTCATTGTCATAATTAAGAAGCCAGTTTGAGATTATTTAAGCTTTGTGACATAAGGAAGAATGTACACTGTGATAAATATTCTGTGGTCATAAAGAAATGACATGGTTTGCAACATTCTTTAGAATGGCTGTGTCATTTAAAGATACTCAGTTGGTATTAACAGGCTCCAACTGTTCCAAGAAAACCCCCACACCATTACACCACCACCAGCAGCCTGAAAGGTTGATAAAAGGGAGGAGGAATTAATGCTTTTTTTGTTGTTAACACCAAATTCAGACCTTAGTGTAGCAACAAAACTCGAGACTCATCAGACGGCAATATTATTCCAAGCTTTTATTGTTCAGTTTTGGTGAACCTGTGCCAGTTGTTGACAGGAGTGGCACCCGGTGTTGTTCTGCTGTTGTAGTTCAAAGAATTGTTACAGTCAAAAGATATTATGCAGACATTGATTGTAATGAGTGATTATTATAATGAGTTATATTGTAATGAGTTACTGTTGCCTTTCTATCAGCTCGGACCAGTCTGGGCAATTTGCTCTGACCACTGCCATCAAAAAGGCATTTTTGCCCAGAGATCTACCACTCACTGAATATTTTCTCTTTTTCAGACTATTCTTTGTTTACCAAAGAAGTGACTGTGTGTGAAAAGTATAGTAGATGAGTAGTTTCTGAAATACACTGTTCACAAAAATTAGAGGATATTTTATTTACTCTAAAATATTGAAGTAGTCCTATGGTTAGGATTAAATAGCTTTCCATTTTTCAACTAGTGCAGTATAATGGGTGTAACTGCAATTATTGCATTATTTTAAGTCACATACAGTGCACTATAGAAGAAGAGGAGTTTTTTTTTTGATAGATCTAACCCTGTTCTTGTCATTATTAAAAAGGTGTTGAAGCTTAGTTCAATGGTGGCTAGTTCCACCAATCGTTCAGCCCTTCTGGCCTTCCTCCACATCATTAGTCTTCTGCAGATGATTCAGAACACAACAACATGATTTATCTTTAGTCCAAAGTCTTCCTACGTCCTTCCACTGTTATGTTCTTTCCACTGGCTTGCCGTGAGCTAGACCCACTCTTATATAGACTTTTTTTTGATAAAATTAACAAAAGCAGATGATCTGTTGTGTCACCACAGTCCCACTTACCTACTTGATGGAAAGAGTCACTCTCATTTGTTTCCTGAATTCCATCACATTTTGCAACAGGATTTAAAGTAACTGGCAGTGAGACCAATGTGATCAGTGTAGAAATAATATCAAGATAAAGTAAACCTAAGCTCTGGTTTGATTTTGTCTGTTCATCTGTCCTGTGGTTTTACTCAATTTTCCTTTCACCTTCCTGAAAAGGCCACTCTAAATTGCCATAAGGTGTGAGAGTGTTAATGAAACTGTCTGACACCAGTAGTAAACTAGGTACCTATTTCAGACAGTATTTCCAGATTTACTACCACCCTGAAAACAGTAATGCAGGAATGAACATTTCAGTGACATGCTGTAATGGGGCATACCCAAGTGAGGAGCAATCCTGTTCTTGACCCATAGGAGTGCTGGGCTCGACTATCGACACAGAAGCCCCAAAAGGATGGGGGCTTATACAATCACAGCATAATCGTAGTCTTTTTCTGCCCTTACCATTTAAACTTCTTATATATATTGTCTAATTGTCTGTCCCACAATTTTTTTAAGCTTTGACACTTTTGCAATTTCTCATCAAATATTTCCTTTTATTCTTTCACCTTTTTCAGGTTAGGGGCTAATTTCTCTTTATTACCTTTCAAATTCATTGATGCTTTGAATTTATTTTTTAATCTTCTATTTTAGCTTCAACTATTTTACCTTTTTTTGGTTAAACTTCTTTAAGTCGTCCACATTAGCAGTTATTTCCCTTCATCACTTTTAACTTGAGGGAACGACACACAAAGTCTCAGCAGCTACATTTACACTGCTTACAAAATTAGGCGATATTTCATTATTGGATGTTTTATTCTGGATTTTTTGTGAGCTGTATACTTTGCTGTTATTAGCTTAAGGGCATTCTAGGGAATTGTGTTCCCTTGTGGTCTTGATGTTTTGACTGGACATCCAGTGCAGAAATGGCAGAAAACATGACACAAAACATTAACTGCCCTCTTGTGGCAGCGCTATGAACAACCCTAATACATGCTGCATTTTTTTTGCATGCCAGTCTCAACTCAGTAGTGAAGCCTGGATCGTGCAAACGATACACACTTGTTTGTGGGAACACTCTCCTGATAACATTCTTGACTGCCCGTTTTGTTGTGTATGAACAGATTACAAATAAGAACCAACTCATTCAAAGTGCCATTTTATTTCCCAGGTTCTAGGGTATTAAAAAAAAATCAAATGAAATTAAAGGTCAATAAAATCAATTCAATAGAAGGCCAAAATGACCAACCATGCTATTCCAACAAACAAGAGCTGAATATCTTGTTTCCCATACAATATCCCTGACATCTGCAATAAATTAACAGGGCAGTGTGAATGGCGTTGCCAGACACACCGCCGCTGTTTCTATAAGATAAAACTGCACAATACTATTTAGAACGAACCATTTACCATATAAAAATATGACTTAGTGGGGGAATAAGGTTTTTGCAAAGGGTATTGGAGAACAGAGCATTGTAAAAGAATAAACTATTGCACATTCATCTAATCTTTTAGGAAAGAATCCAAAGGTAACAATCCGAGATCTGAGAATTATCCACATTCCCCCAATACTGCCTAAAAGTCGTAACCCCAAACGTCCCCTTCAACCAGTGCATGCATACTGTATAGACACACTTGCATTTTCGCCTGCTCACAGTGACATGTCAGTCATCCCAGAGGAGCACATATACAGGACACAAAACAATGTAATGGCACTTGTTGTATGGCACACTAAAACACTTTGATATGGGTAAAAAAAAGACAGGATTCTTGGAAATGGCTGCAAAGTCCAGTCACAGAAATAAAAAGGCTAGATAAATAGACATTGGGAACAGCAGGAGAGGGCACACATTCAAATGGGCATGCATCTTCACACGTGATGGCAGAGGCAGTAGGTGTGCTTACCTTCATACATTTAAAATCTTAAAAATGAAACTTCAGATTTACAACAGAAGTCAGAACAGACAATGAACTACAAAAGAGCAGTTGAAATCTTGATTTAAGGACCATTGTATGAATACAATACCATCTGGTAACCACCGTCGTTTGTACACTGATCACCAGGGCTACTTTTTCAGGGGGGGATAAATCATTCATTAATTTAATTAATTCTAAAAAGGTCCATATTACTGACCCTGTATTTCCAACGTTAACAGCTAGAATCTCATTTCAGATCAGATCTGCTCCCATTTCAGTGGAACAAATACTATGGAATTCCTTAAGTGTTCCCCAATCCATTAGGGAATACTTCAAAATAAAATATCCCATACTGAAATATCCCCAAATATTTGTGAGCAGTATATTTACCAAGTCACAATGTCAGTGACAGAACCAAGGGTTTCAAAGCATCTAAATCATATGTGGCTTAATATCTACATGGCCCTTTGTTTTGAAATTATGGCCCTTCTAATGGCTCAGTTATTCATGTATATAATATCCTGCTATATTAGTGGCTAAGGCATGTTGAGAGCTCTCATGCTAACTCCATAAATGGGAAAGCCAAAGCATGAACAGGAACATGTAGTTCAAGGAGACAAAGGGGTATGTTTGAGCACGGTTTATGAGCGCCTATTCACAGAGACATTGCACGGTCTGTCATGCTAGCTTTGCTAACAATTGAACCGTCGATAGATGCTGAAAGAAAATCAAATAAAAAACGAACATTATAGAACAAAAATGGTTTCATCCAAAAATCGTCAAGCTTCACATTAGCTTGCAATCAAACCAATGAAAAGCATAAAACCAACAGCTGAAGTTCGAGAAGGTGAAATGGCCTTAGCCTAGCCTAGCGTACACTAATCCACCACGACACAAGTGTTTGAGCTGCAGGCAACTGGACTTCTTCTTGGTTCTCAAAGACGTTTCACCTCCATTCTTCAATTCTAAAGATGATTAAGAAACCTCCACTATAATCCATGTGACCATAATGATTGGCTGGGCGAGGATCACACCTTGGCCCATGTGATCCTAATTGACCCTTGTATTGACTGGCCGGGTTGTACTGACAGAACTCTCAGGACCACCTCCAAGATGACAGCCCCATTAGAGGTTAAATACCTGGGACTCCACATTATCTTCCAGAACTGAATAAGCCTTTCGTAAAAGGCGAAACATCTTCAAAAACCAAGAAGAAGTCCATCAGCCTGTGTCATGGGACTGTAGTAGCATAACGGTTAAGATCCTGGGCTCTGGACCTGATGGTCCAGGGTTCAAATCCCACCCTTCCTGAAGCTACCACAGTTGGGTCCTTGAGCAAGGCCCTTAACCAACCATTGCTTGAATTGTAAAACTGTATGAGATGTAAGTCGCTCTGGATAAGGGCGTCTGCTAAATGCTGTAAATGTAAATGTAAATGTCATGGATGACAGAGAACCTACACAGACAAAATCCACCACCATTTCCATACTGGTCTAATCTGGTTATGTTGGTTAATGCTAGTCAGGTGCTTGCAGTTTATGCTCGTAAACATCATAGCGTTGCTGGTTAACCATCATAAGCTTGCTAATTTGCTTGCTGGTTAAATAGCCAGTGCTGGTGACCATCATTACCGCCACATAAACATCCCATGCTGGTGTCTAGCATACCAGTGTCCAAAGCACTACATATACTAGTCATGGTTTTGACAGACTCTGCTGGTCATAAGAGGCATGACAATGGAATGCAAAAATGGGACCATGTGCATCGCCAAGTTGGACTATGCGTACTTCCCATCTCATGCAGTTGCATTTTTTTGAACACACGGTCAAACTCGCCTACGCATATTCTGTTCTCACATTACACATTATTTTGATGATATTGCAAAGCTACAGTATGATATTTTGCTTACAATTTTTAACGTCTGTTTATAATCATTTCTTTTAATTGCAGATGACAAAACGTTTTTGTGTTAAAAACATATACACTAAAACGTGCATTGTTCTACACTGTTTGCCTTCAGAAATCAGAAAGCAATGTTTTTTATCAGATAAACTGATAAGTGTGAGAAAATCAAATTGTGAACTTTTTTGAAATCATGGTATTTGCTGTTTTGTTAATTGACAGAATTCGAACCTATAACCTTTCCCTATTCTAAAAAACTGTGCTTTTCTCCATTCTTTCTTCTTTCTCAACACAACTAGCCACTATAATGCACAAATAAATTAGATACCGCATTAAAATTTAGAAAATTCAAATTTCTAGCTTTTTTTGTTCCCAACTCATGCGTCATGGAGGCAAGAACCGGCATGAAGAAAGAAACTGAAGCAGCAGAAGGGCAGTCTATTGGTAATTAACTATGTTGCCATGATTAGCAATTCACAATGCCATTCAGACAGTAAATATACAGTATATGGAGACTGAATGGTGACTATACCCCTGGTTTCAATCGAAAAACTGGTAAATAGAAAATCTGTCCCAAAAGAACCACTTTTTCTTCATCCAACAAGAGAAATATGCAAAATGCATGGAATTCCACATGTGTGGGAGACTTGTAGTTTGGCGTATATGGGTTTAATATGCATGTAGGTCAAGAGCTGTCTACCACCTGGTGAGGCAGTGTGACAGAGGAACCGTTGATGAAGGAACCCTGTTTTTCACGTCCTTTCAGAAAATAGGTCAGCAGCTCTCCCTTCCCCTTCACAAAAATGGGTCCCCTTCGTACAAAACGGAAGCCATAGTCTTTTAGGATGTTATAGCAATCTTCCACCACCTGGAAGAAACACAGGTCATGTTACATTGACGAATTTTAAGT
Source organism: Parotocinclus maculicauda (assembly GCA_034780255.1). NCBI lineage: Eukaryota > Metazoa > Chordata > Actinopteri > Siluriformes > Loricariidae > Parotocinclus > Parotocinclus maculicauda. The sequence goes on along the minus strand of JAUZSU010054155.1, from coordinate 14,173 downwards.
GACTGAATTTCAGTAATATTCTGCAAGGCCAAAAGTTGGTGAATGCCCAACCATCACATTGAAGATCTCATTTTAAATGAAAATATATTAATATGGAGTGTGCTGCCTCCACTGTTGACTGCAGGTATTATATTTAGCAAAAACAGTATCAGTGAGGTCAGAAGCTTATTCACAGTCAACATTCAAAGACCCCCAAATGTGCTGGATGGGGTTATAATCATGACAGACCAGTTCCTTCCAGATTGTCTATGCATGCTGCACAATTATCATTTTTCTCCACAGGATCACAAATCTCAAACCTTTAGTCTATTTTCATCACATCTATACTGACACTGGTTTCAGACAAACCCATTCTCCTGGCAGCCACCACTCCAAGTTATAACCAGCACACTAAAAATAGAAAATTTTAAATTTACAAAGATGCATCAACCCTTCGTGGATCTACGAACCTTGATCTCTGGTGATGTGTTGTTTTTTTTTTTTTTATTTGAATTTTCCATATTGTCTCCCAATTTTCAATATAAAAGTCAGGGTTTTTTTTGCCAATGAGCAAAATTAAATCAGACTAGTTTCTAAACAGCACATTGCCTTCACCTGGATGTTCCCCATAACTCCTGTAGACTCCATGCGACTGGCCACATTTACGGTGTTTCCCCAGATATCAAAATGAGGTTTCCGAGCCCCGATGACCCCAGCAAGCACAGCGCCTTTGTTCAGCCCTATGCATAAGAAGATGGTAAGTATGTATTACACATAAACACCACATCAAATGGAGTCCAAAACTTTATACTTACCAATACGAAGCATGAAGTTGTTAAAGGACTGATAGTTAATGTTCATCAGGGTAACCTTCATGGCCAAAGCAAAATCTGCAAGATCTGCCAAATGCTGCCAGCGCTCCCTATCAGACAGTTCCTCTTTCTGCATAAGAGATCAAAATCCTGAGCTATATCTCTGAATATTGGCACCATTATCATGCACACAAGGCTGCTGTATTCTTAGTAATACCAAACCGAACCTTCTTGTTTTATTTAAGTGTTGCTCAGACAGCTGTTCAACGATTGGCCTGATTTGATAGAAATTGACTGACTTGTTGTTTACGTGTTGTTGAGGAAAAAGTACAGTGCTGCTTGAACTGGTGAACTCTTTATTTTTTACTATTTTCTGCACATAAATGTCACAAAACATTATTAGATCTTTTCACTGGTCCAAAAAGTACATAAAGAGAACCCAAATAAACAGATGAGACAAAAATACTATACTTGGACATATGTTTATTGAGGAAAACAATCCAATATTACATATATGTGGGTGACCATTAGGACCTTTGCTCTTAGTGTGCGGTGTGACACTATTACTACAACTATATGTTTCTGGTAAGTATAAATCAGTCCTGCAGATCAGCTAGGAGGACATTTAACCCATTCCTCTATAAGGCAACAGCATCAGCTCTAGGTTGTTAGTGGGTTTCCTCATTTTAACTACTTTTCTACAGGACTAAGAACAGGACTTTGTCATTGTACTTTGCCAAATAATTAACTTTATTCTTCTTTAATCATTTTCTATATAAACCCTGTGTGCTTAGGGTGCATGACCCACATTATATATGTTATACATATGTCCTGACATTTTTTTCTTTTAGAAATTTCTAGTATAATTCAGAATAGCAAATCATCCTGCCCAGATACAGCAAAACATGAATAAATTGGATAAAAACTTTTTTTAAATCTACAAACACATACAAAGTGATATACAATGTATATGCATTGTAGTGCAATGTAGATATACATTGATACGTGAGTTCATGTTTAAAACTCTCACATTACCTACCATTAACCTTACTTGGCCAAAGCCAACTTAATACAAAGCTTATTATATCATAAAGTGTTGAAAATCTAATGTAATTTAGTGCATAATGAATTGAAAGTGAAACGTAAAAGCAAAACACTTGACTGTTAATGCCAACTGCAGCCTGTGTTCTGGACCTGTGTTTTGTATTTCTTGCTGTTGTTGCATCACTCTACTGGTCTTCATCAACAAAACCCAGTCCCACCATGCCCGGGTCCCGCCAGAGTGCTCCCAGGAACTCCCTCCATCATTCAGTTATTAAGAGACAATGTGCCTCCAATAACTTACCGCTGAGGACTCTTAAACCTATGTAGTTATTTATTTTAAATTTTATTTCTAATTAAAACTTATTATTGATTTAAATTTTATTATTTATGTAATTGCACTATTACTACAACTTATTTTTTTCAATTAACATCTAGGCCACCCAAGGAGGATGGGTCCCTTTTTGAGTCTTGGTAGTTCCAAGGTTTCTTCTATTTATTTATTCTATTTATATATTTAGAGAGTTTTTCCCTTCCACTGTCGCCCTAGGTTTGCTAAATTTGGGATTGGCCTTTTAAGATAATATAATATTGTAATGCTTCTTTGAGACAATGCACCATTGTAAAAAGCGCTATATAAATAAAATTGACTTTGAATTTTTTTGGCTCTTTTGAGAATTGTTTGCACAAAGAATACTGCACTGCGGATGTTATAGTAATAAAAAAAAAAAACACGATAAACACAGATGAGATGCATGAGGGATATTGAGAACCTGAATCATTGAATCACTGTGTATTGCATAATAAATCATAAATTGAGTATCGAGCAAATGATGACAATTAAGACAATTTTTGTAGTCAAAATGCATCAAGAACCAAATTCAAATTCAATTCTGAGGTGGTCTAGAAACGAGGTACCACTGTACTGTGAAACTAGTGCTAGTTAGTTAGTTTAAAAAATTTGATTTTAATTTTTCGTTCACCCAGCATGACTGCAAATGCATGCATACACACTTTTAATGGGATACTCACAAAAATCATCATCAATCACAAGTCTAGAGATGAGTAACTCTCCTCGCATATCTATTCATGTGTCATTTAATCTTCATAAACCCATCCACTGAAAATTACAAAATTTACAGCACTTTCTGCCTTCCTTACCTTCATGCAAGCATAGCCATTGGTGTAATTGTCAGGAGTGACTCCTGATGCTGCCATATAAGTGCTGCCGATAGTCTTAATCTTGGTGATACAGCGAAACTGAGAGTCATCCAGGAGCTACGAAAACAAATAATACACTCAGATTTTTCATTACATCATCCTGGATCCATATTTTCACACTATCGTAGACAACTTGGACACCAAGGAAAGACGTGAAAGTAGACTACTTACACTATCAAAGTCTGAGATGATTTCATTTAGGAACCTCAGGCACTCGATTCCACCATTGTTAATGCTCTCCTCTGTGTAGAAGTCAGAGAAATTGGGAATAGAGGCAAACATGACCCCAATCTCATCATAGGACTGGCTGTACAGTTCCTGTTTGGGCAAAAACAATTACACTAAGTTCCCATGAAATGATGCTGAAGCTACCTGAAAAAAAATTACTCACTTCATCCCTCTTTTTGGAGCCCAGGAAGTGGCGTGCGACATGCTCTGGGAGCATGTTAGTGACCAGGGCCTCATTCCAACGTCTCATCTCGTACACCTTCTCTTTCTGCTCATGCACCTCAATTTTCCACAGGAACAATGTGCGAGCCAGTTTCTCCACCTGAGAGGAAAATGGAGAGTGAGAAACAGAAAAGTACAATAATGACTCATGTCATAATTAGGTACTACAAAAATCTGGTTTTGGTAATATAGTCTACATGAATCAGACAGTAATGAGATTCTTTTCCAGTAATGTTGCTACATTTAGCTGTTCGTTTCCTGAAAGTAGCTTATACTTAAGCACTGAATTACACTGCTCATAAAAATTAGGGGCTATTTCATTCTGGAATATTTCATTTTGAAAGATCCCCTAATTTCTGTGAGCAGTGTAGAACTCATGTTGCCAAAAAAACTTAAACAGAAATATACTTACCCATTTCTGTTAGTTTCAGAGGTAAAAGTTCTAGTTTCTTGTTTATTTGTTTTGTATTAATTTTGACCTGTGCCCTCTACATTATATGGATAGGCTCAACCACCACCCATACAAGATAAAATAATTTGTATTTGCATTATAAATTGACATCAGCTATAAATCTGCCACTAAATATCCAACTACTGAAGTTCCCGAAATCATAATATCATTGTAAGTTTCACATGCAAATACCACCAAAATATGATAAAAATTACACAGGGTTGATCTATGCCAAAGAGTTGAGCAATCCAAAAAAGGACACGTAATTAAGCAAGTGTGACAGTGGCAAGAAAAAATTCCTCGTGATCAGAAAGAAACCTTGGGAGAACCAAGTCGCAAAATGTCACCCAATCCCCTTGGCCAGCCTAGAGGTTATATACAGGAATTAAACTAAATGACATAAATATTACATTTCTAATTATAAAATGATTAAACAGAACAGATAAACAAAACAATTCACATTCTGCTTGTTGGAAAAAAATTGTAATCCCACATAACTGTGATCATTTCAATTATCTTAAAGAATTGTGACAGCCCTAATATAGAATACAGTAAATTAAATAGTACATAAGCCACCAAGAATAAAGTATATATAAGAATAATAAATAAAATCGCTTCGGCTTCCTCCCACATTCCAAAGTGTTAGGTTGACTGGTCACTCTAAATTTACTCTTGACTAATGTGTTGATATATCCTTGCCTCTTTCACAAATATATGTTGTGTATGTTACGTTGTAACACTGGAAGGATCACATTTGGTTCCTTAAAATTGAATTTGTATTACAAGAAAATTGTTTTTCATAATAATTCTCTAAATTATCATCTTTTGTCTAAACTTCACTGTCGACATGCTTCATTTACCTGAACTATGTGCATGAGTAATCTGTTTTTAGTGTCAATATTTCTGTATGAAGTATAATCACATGAAGCCTGGTCACCTGGTGATTTTATTGAGTCTTAGACGTCATTAATTGCAGCAAAAACTCTTCAAATTACTATATTAAACATAGGGTGTAAAAGACTCTTCCAATTACGAATGAAAAATGATTGAATCTGGCTTCTTTAATTATCAGGAAAGTGAGATTCAGAGGGCAGATGACTGAGATGAAAATATAAGAAATACTCAATCCCGTACATGTCGTGCAAAGTAGTAAAAGCTGACCATCATGATGAAGATCATCACAGTCATTGTGTATTTGGAGGGAACGAGGAATAACCTGCTCAAAGACAACAAAAAATCAATTTAGTGACATTATGTGACAGTGATATGATATGATATTCAGGTTTCTAATCCATATAATAACTGCTCACCTGTACTCCTTATAGTGGGTTAAATCATACTGATCAAAGATGTCCTTCCAATTATAGATGTTGACGATTCCTGTAGCCACTGTGATGAGCAGCATGAGTGTGAGCTTCACCATGTGGCTGACCTGCACCAGCATGGTAGTGGCAATTAGAGCTAGGACAGCAATGTAGCTGTAATATTTGGGGTTCTCCAGACATCCGCCTTGTCCGGTCGGGGCTGGGGAGACACCAGCTGCCACTTGTGGTGACTGACAGCTTAGCTGCAAGCATGGAAAAGAGAATCAATAAGACACTTTAAAAAAAGGTTTTATATTTACAGCATTTAACTCCAGAACAACTTACAATATTACAATGTAAAATCTATCAAAATCTATCAATGTACTGTTGATTAAGGACCTTGCTCAAGGGTCATCAGTGGCAGCTTGGGTCCTTCTGGTCAGTAGTTTAGTATTTTAACTACTGTCCCACTACAGTTAAGATCAAGGCAGCTTTATTAATTAATACCCAATGGTAAATTTGTACCACTAGCAACATTTATTTTGGTAATTATTAGGACTGTCAATCGACTAAGAACTGATTCCTAGGTTTACGTGGCCAAGTTACTCATTAGTTTTCTCATATAGTTACAGATACAACTGATTACTAAGCATACAGTACCACTGTATTACCTACATACAGTATCTATAAAACATTCAAGCTACCTAAATTGTAAAATTTTTAAACTCAGCTAGAATGTATGTACAGCAATTGTTGCAGGTATACACCTTTCCCTCACAGGACCAATTCTGCAGTGATGTGATAGACTCTAATTAATTAACTCTGTTAATAGACTCTGTGCTTCTAACCCATAAGTAATTACATTTTTTTCTCTCCAAGCTGATGTTCCGGTACCAGTTCCAACACCACACACTTAGATGTTCCTCCACCTCAGCATTACTGGCTTTCATCTATAGAAACCAGTGCCACCATACCCGGGCCACACCAGAGTTCAGTAACTCCCTCCATTATTTAGTTATTAGGAGACAATGTGCCTGCTGAGGATTCATTATCTTAAATCTATTTCACATTAATTTTTACTAATAATACAACCTAACTATTTCAATTAACATCTAGGCCACCCAAGAAGAATGGGTTCCTTTTTAAGTCTTGGTCTCCCCAAGGTTTCTTCCTTCTTTATTCAGATAATTTTTTCTATCCACTGTCACCCTAGGCTTGCTCAATTTGGGATTGGCCTTTTAAGGTAATACAATATTGTAAAGCTGCTTTTAGACAATGCACCATTGTAAAAAGTGCTATATAAATAAATTAGATTTTTACTCTGTGTAGTTTCAGTACTCAGACTGAAATAGCACACAGATTATTCTCCCATGTTTGATGTGTAGGCAGGTTTACAGTTTGGACAGGGTGTCAGTCCTTTGCAGTTCATGGGAGGGGTTGCTATTAGATCTCTCTTAGCCATGACCAATTTTTTGTCTGTGAGGCACCTGACCCAGCTGAAAATCCCCACAGGACTCAAACTTTGGTCTCCACGATGGTGGGCTAGAGCATTGCCACTGCACAACTCAAGAGCCAAGTATAAGCCTTACTCAACAGTGAATATGAAAGTCTTACCATGTCTATTATGTCTGCTAATGTGAGGATAAAAATGGCTGCCATGGCCCAAGTGTTGCGTGCCCAGCGTGTGTGATCAATCCATGTGGAGAACGACACAAGTCTCTTTGGAAACACCTGCAAGAGCATAGAATTTCATCACTCATTTCAAAGAATGGATAATACTGCAGCATTCAACTGTGTGATTCGAAATTTGTTTCAATATGTTTCCAACTTGACAGAGTAATATTCCCTTACAAAGCATCAACGCTTTTGTTTTATTAAAATTATTTTAATATTAAAATTATTAAAAAAGTAACGCATCCAACAAAGTAGTATACTGACTGTAAAACAAACTTCATCACCCAACCTCAGTGCCTGACCTGAGTAATACTTTAATAGTTAAATGAGAGTTCAACAAAAACGTTACTTAAAAGACAGGACAGACTGGTAGATACTGTGCACTTATGTTAGAGCCACAAATCAAGCTATTGTTCTATCTAAAAATGCATAACTGAAGGTAAAATGAGTGTACAAACTGAGTTGGTAGACAAAATACAGACACCACTAGCCTCAAAGTCATTTAATTCAATTACTAGAGTACCTCGGTATTGGAATGATGGATGCAACTGTTGGAAAATGGTTCCTGTTAAAAGCTGTTCGACGACTAACATATTTTGCAGTCTGCAAACTAATCACTGTTTAAAACATGAAGATTATGACAATTATTATTATGACCTCAGGAGTCACTTGTCTATGGCGAGCTTAAATGTTAATTTCCATGACTGTTGCATTTGCATCAACTACATTCATAAGTAGAGATTTAGGTTCTTTTATTACACGGACACAAGCAGAGATGTGAAATTGGAACGTTTGCAGTCTACTTCTTACTAGCAGCACTATTTTGGAATTGCCTACTTAATGATTTAAAGCATTTAACAGGTTATATTACACAACCAGGAACTGGAAATGTGCCTTTATATTTGGGATCTACAGCATGTGTGATTGTTAACTGTAACTGAAGAACCACAGTGCTGTGTATTTCCTGGAGGGAGTGAAATAGTTAACAGTTTGGGTATCAGATGCTGTGCAAAAGTTTTCAGTGCCATCTTTTTTACGTGTTTACATATAGTTTGCACATAGTTTTCTTTCGAAAAAAATACATTACAGAACCATAAAATAATATTTGGCATTCGTTCATCAACATCCTGTGTCACACAATTTGTAATGGGTTAAAGGGTACCTGTACTTTAGACCGAACATGTAGGTTGCAAAAGTATCGAATTCTCATTATACACAAAATCCAAGAAAATATTTAGATGTCATTTTTGACAACATCGAATAGTGTCAACCCCAATCCGAAACTAACCCCACCACACTATAATTCCTCCTCAACATGCCCATGGTGTACTTCTGCCCTGAGTCCAATGTTTCCTGGATAAGGACTGCCCAGACAAAAAGATTCATGTCTTAAATATTTAGGAATAGGGGAAACTTTCTGATGAAAAGTACCTCTAAATTCACTGGAGGTCATAGACATCCACTGTATTGTTTGTGCTATTTCATTACGGTATTGTGTCTGGATCTTTTCCAAAGTGTCCCTATTGGTATTTCCATTGTCAATTGTTATCCCTTTAGGCACTACCAGTCAATACTGTTATAGGACTGTGTGAGTCAATTAAAAGTGCAACGACCCAGCTAATAAGGCTATATTGATTGCACCAGCGAATAACATGTAGGACATATCACTGTCTAGGAAAAAAATAAATAATAATATTCTGTACATGACCTCTACATATGCACAGATCATATCTAGCCTTACAATAGCATCCAGATTCTATGAGCCCGTGCATCTCATAATTTTGGATGAGGATTTTTGAGTGTTTGTGCTGATCACTCACCCGTGGAAAGATGGCTGCTAGGGAGCAGATAGTGAGTATAAGCAGCAAGATTTCCCCAATAGCTAGAGTCACATAGTTAGCTATCAACCTGTCAAGATAAAGGTCAAATAGAGATGCTAAAGGGACAGTCAAGTTAGTCACAAGAATCACCATCATTTACCCCATTTAATGGGTGACCTTATCCAAAGAACCATGCTCAAATGTGCCCATCAGTGCTACCCTGGACCTGCTAGTAAATAGTCCAGTAGCTTAACTGTTGCACCACCACTGTCCTATATAATTTAAACCATACATTCATTAGTCATAATTCTTACCATTAGGGGTGCAGTTTGGCTGTGTAAAAGTCTTCGGCATACTATGTTTTGGATTGTATTCTAAACACAGAAACAAAATGATATTCCTCTTATAGTTTGTTTAAGTTGTAGCGGTCACTGCACACTGTAGTTTGGCTTTTGACTATTGACTGTATTTCTACAATCAAATACTGCAGTTCATCTGTTTCTCTTTATACATCCTTAGTCCCCTTTACCCTGTTCTATAATGACCAGGACTCTACAGGACCAGCACAGGTACAATTTGAGTGTTTTTTTATTTAACGTCGCTATCTGCATCGGTGTCCATTTCAGCGCCACACTCAAGTTTATATCTTCACACAAGGTTCTATCAGAATTAGTTACACACACACACACACACACACACACACACACAAGTAAATGCCAATTTAAAGTAATCATTTAACCTAACACGCATGTCTTTGGACAGTAAGAGGAAACTGGAGTACCCAGAGTAAACCCATGCAGACAGGGAGGACATGAAGACTCCACACAAAAAGGACCCAGGCCGCTTCACACTGGGACCCAGGACCTTCTTGCTGTGAGGCAGCAGTGCTACTCACCAAGCCACCAACACACAATTTGGGTGGTGGATCATTCTGTGTTAGTGTGTGTTACACTGATACGAGTGAGATCCAGGATTGTAATTGTAGAGCTGCAAAGTGCAGTGACCACAAAAACTTAAATCAAGAATAGATAGAATACAAAATAAAAAAATAGAATGCCTTAGACTCTACACGCATAAACACTATACTCAGAACTTCAGTTATAACACATGTACTTCTACTACACTCATAATATTTGATAAGCCTTCTGGTAATGTTCACATCAACGATCATAATGTTAAATCATATGATCTCAGTGATTTTGACCATGGAATAACTGGTGGTGCCATATGGGCTGGTTCGAGAATATCTCCTTGTATTTCCATGCATACCAATCTGTAAAGCTTAGAGTTTAGAGAAAAGACATACAGTGAGTGGCAGTTCTGCAAATGAAAACAAGAGAGGTTGAGGAAAAATTACCACTTTACTGGTTATATTACACATATTACTGGTTCAAACAGACAGAAAGGCTACGGTAACTCAGATAACCACCGTCTACAAATGTGGTTTGCACAAAGCATTCTGTCAGTCAAGAACAGAGAGTTGAGGCTGCACCAACATCATAAATCCATGGATATATTGTTTATAAAAGTGTGTTTGTGTGTGCCAGTATGCACATGTGCATGTGTGAGACTCACAGGGGGTCTATAAGTGCTTCAATGACTGCAGTGAAAAGCAGCACAACACAGGAGCAGCTGAAGGCAGCTCCACTCTGCTTTTCTTTCTCTACTGAGAAACGCGTCTCCAGCTCAGGATCCACAAAACGCAGTGACAAACGATTTGTGTACTTTCCCTTCAACCTGTAACACACAAATACACACAGTGACGTTACAACAACAGCTAACATCTCAATAACTTTATCACTGAATGCATGTATTTTCACACCAATAGACTGATCAATAAAAATTAAAAACCTAGATTTATTAAGATTTTTCTTTAAAATTAGTCTGATTATTCAGCATCTCTTTACTCAGTCCCTCTTTTTATTACTGCAACTGCACTTTGCAGAAAGAGAACAACTTTGACTAGGTTTCGTTCCAAACCACAGACTAAACAAACTAAAAATCACTATTAATGCTGTTACTCAAGTTGACTTTATTTTAAAATGCTATTTGGGATGCAGCCTCAAGTTTTTGATTCAAGCTTGAAGCACTGTATGTGGATAGAAGTTAAGAGGTGACCCAAAAAAAACCCATAGCTTTGCAACAAATATACTGATCACAAATATTAGGGGATACTTCAAAATGAAATATCCCATAATTAAATATCATTAAATATAAATATAAATAAATTTTTGTAAGCAGTGTATTTGAAGAACAAAGATGATCAAGGAGTGTTGATTGTCATGAACTTGTCATAATCCACAGTTACCTGACATAAAACCTATTAAGTTATGGGGGTTATTAAAAAGTCGAGCATTCAGTAACATCATAAGATTTTGTTTGGAATTCTGAGAAATCGTTCTGGGAGAACATGAATCTACATCAGATTATGCAGACACATCTACAGGTACTGTTATTATAGTAAATGTTAATCAAACGCTTCGATTTTTGAGAGTCTGGCACTGCCTTATAAGCATAAAACCAAAAATAAATTAAAAAGGATCACCATTAATGACTTCTTGCTAATTTAAATAAATTAATCTCCTCACAATCCTCACCAGTCACTTTAGACATACTTTGCTTGTACTGGGTTAGACTCCCTCTACCTTCTGATCTGCCTTCATTCTCCATGGTATAATTTCAACAAGGTGCTGGAAACATTCCTCAGATTTTTTCTACCATATGACCATAAAGATACCATCATACAGTTGCAAATTCGCCGACTGCACATGCCTATGCTTTATTGGGATTAAGATCTTTTGACTGTGGTTTGGCCATTCTCACCTGACCTCTGGCATCAACAAGGCATTTTTACCCAGATAATTGCTGCTCACTGAGTGTTTTCTCTGTTTAAACTTTACATTTAGACCATACGCTAGACAAGGTTGTGCGTGAAAATCCCAGTAGACCAGCTGTTTCTGAAATACTCATACCAGCCTATCTAGCACTAACATTTATGCCACATTCAAAGTCACTTAAATCACCTTTCTTCCCCATTCTGAAACTCGGTTCGAACTTCAGCAGGTCGGCCTTGCTGCCATGTGATTGGTTCAAAAAGTGTACCTAATAAAGTGCCCAGTGAGGGTACAGACATACAAGCAACTATACTGCTCACAAAAAATAGTAATTAATTTTTTTTTATTAGTAATTAATTGAAGTATTTTTTGTGAGCAGTGCATATACATACATGGCATTTAACATTGCACACAATATTTCACATGGTACTTACGCCTGAACTGTCTCCCTCTCCAGCAGGGCCTCGTTCAGGAGTTTATTAAGCTCTTGCTCATTTTCCTGAGCATCAATAACCCTCTCAGCCAGGTCTCTCAGACGAAGGCGTCGCCGGGGGTTTGGAAACGACGGGTTCACCACCTTATCACAAATATATTCGAGAGGTCATTCATAGCCCTTCACAACAAATTAATGATTGTACAAAGTAATGATTGTGGAGGATTATGCTCAAAAAAGAAACTGCTCACAATTTTATTTTGAAGTATTTCCAAATTTTTGAGAGCAGTCTATTCTGAGCATAATCCTCCACAAATCATTACTTAATTTGTGTCACCACTACTTGAGAAAGAGATTTTCTAATCAAACCTAAATTTCCTCTAGTTGTGTAAATGCCAAGTTCCATCCCCTAGCTGAGCCTCTACTGCATACTACTGTAATTAAAGAGTAATTTTTTCAGAAGGGGAACATTGTGAAAAAGCTAAGACATGGTAAAGATAACCAAGACTGCAAAAAAGATCAGGTCAAAACAGCACTATTATATAATTGCATTATTATAATCATATAATATGTAATATATACTGCTCACAAAAATTAGGGGAAATTTTAATTGGACCACCGGTTAATGGGACCAGCCGCTTATTCGGACCAAATCCTAAAGTACCGAAACAAAATCGCATTATATACGTGTAATGTTACTAGCTTATTTGGACCAAAATTCCGCTTAATCGGACCAAAGAATATGAGAGCGAATAAGAAAAAGAAGCCACAAGTCGCCACCTAGCGGATGCAAAGCAGATTTGTGATTTATGGGAGGATTTTTGGGATCCCCGGGGGAATTTATGCTTTTATCAAACGTCAGGAAATCCGAAAAGTTGTGTTGGCAAGAGCAAAACCAGCGGGAGGTGAACACGCCCACCACACATCTTGATTTTGTTCAAGTGCAGTCCATCAAAGGAACGCTGCAGATCACACTGGATAAGTTCTTCAAACGTTGACTGGTATTTAGTAAAAACTTGTTTTTTACAGTATTATGCTTCACATGCTGAGTACCTATACATTGTGTTGTAGATCGTTTCGAAAAACTTTGTTACAAATTTATTTTTCAATGAACAAAGTTGGTAAGCAACAGTAGTTCTTGTTTGTATGTTCGCACAATAAAGGTTTAATAAACATTCAATATGTTACATAGCACGTCCCACTTTGTAACATAGGGCATGTTCGTTTAATCGGACCAGCCGGTTATTAGGACCAAAACGATCGCATCTTGATGTTCCAGATTCGACTGTATTCCCTAATTTCTGTAAGCGGTATATGTTCAGTATACCATTGCTCAAACTACAGCTCTAATGGTGGCCTAAGCCTTTTGGACAGCACTGTATATCTGCTAACCTGTAAGGGTAAATATGTTTCCTCCAAGACACTATCCAAAGTTCAAATCTGTTTTTTTAAACACGTCACTTTTTGACTTTTTTAAACACATCACAGTGTTTACACCTTCATTATTTAGTACATGAATATTTCTGCTTTACAATTTAAACATTTCAACTGATTCCATGGACAGAGTGGCTGGAGTCCACTGTGTATCTTTGTTAAAAAGTATATGGATACCCGAGTGTCCAGCTCCTCCTGTTCTTCCGGTGTGGTGCAGGCTGTGTGCACACTGCCGTTGCACTCCTTAGTGTTGATCAACAGTGGAGAGTTCCCATTAGATGATGTAACTGAAAGCTTCTGAACGAAAAGCATGCCGGATAAGTAAGACAAGCAGCAAGCAAACTGAGCTGCTGTAAGCGTATTTTAAAGAGAATGACCACTCACTACACCATTGATGCCATTCTTGCTCACAGGGCCCTTGGGAACGACGACCAAATAAGTCTCAATGCCTCTCTCCTTCAGGTATTCACAGCGGTCGCCTCCGTCTCCAGGTTCCACATCAAATTCACCGTGAAGGCACTCCAGTGTGCTCTGAGAGATGTGCACTCGTCTGGTGTGGAATAAAAAGGTTAATAGGCCGGAGACATAAACACAAAATTCAAAGACAAATTTATTTATATAGCGCTTTTTACAATGGTGCATTGTAGGCTTGGGCGGTATGACGGTATTTCGGTATACCACGGTATTTAAACACGGTGACGGTATTGTAAAATGGTGACG
>JAUZSU010054045.1:0-21179 GCA_034780255.1 Parotocinclus maculicauda | reverse complement strand
TCGGTACTTTAGGATTTGGTCCGAATAAGCGGCTGGTCCCATTAACCGGTGGTCCTATTAACCGGAATCGACTGTAATTCCAATGTAACATATTATCAGCCATTTCTCAGTTTATTCATTCTTTATCCTGCTTTATCCTATTTAGCAAGCCTGCAAGTGTGGCTCAGAAGGGTGTCGCGGCATAATTGGCGGCAAGAGTCAGCGCATAAATGGCTTGCCTGGCAAAGCAGGAGGGTCAGGAGGCGGGACCAGGAGGTTTGGGAGACTGAAAGAGAAGCGCAAATCCAAGCACCAGCTGAAAAAACGGGTAGGACGGAGTGCAAATTCTGGATAAATGATCAGCGACAGACATTAATTATTAAACCTTGACAGATGACATTAACATTCCTGCATACCTTTGCTAAGGAGGAGGAGTGCAGCGACAGCAGCAAGTTTTACCAGCATCTGTTGATGAAGCCCATGTCTAACAGAGAGAGGTATGGTGCGATTTCATATTCCATGTTTGCACAGAACTTTAGACTCCTTTTACTACACTTTCCTTGACAAATGAACTGCAAGTCCCAGAATCCTAAGGGTGACTGTTTGGTTGCAGAAACTTTGTGCTGAAGCACCGGGTGTTCCTGCTGCGGAACTGGGAGAAGACGAGGGATAAACAGGAGCTGTTAAAGAGAGAGGGAGAGAGGGAGCGAGAGAAGGACAGCAGCCTTTCACAGTATGCACGCTGGGGAGGCGTCATACGCGACGATGGCAACATCAAATCAGGTATGTGTGTGTATGCTCACGTTCCACTGTTACAATTAGGTGCATTAGCGGAGTTTGCATTGTGGTCACACTACAAATCAATCACATTGTATTACTTATGGTCAGTACCGGAACTTCAAAGTCATTAGAGGTCACACTGTCATATTTCTGACAATCACGTGAAGCAACATAACTTCAAAGAATGTAAGTACTTTCTAAAGTACTGGTTTCAAAGTTGAGTTTTTTTGTTTGCTTTTTCTAGAGAGTGTAAGTTTAAAAGAAAGGTCATCTATTGTTTGCCGGCACGGTACACTTGCTGTATTGAAATGTATTTACAATTTTTGTAGTATAAACAAGTAATAACATGTGATGCATAATCAGTACATATATTATAAGGAATAAAAACTGTACTCCCTCAACAAGTCCCATAAATTAAAAGAGCTGTATTGGGATTCATTCAGTTGTGATATAGTTGAGGGCACAATGATCCACTGTGTAGCACTGTTGTTTCACAATTCCAAGATCCCTGGTTCAATCCTGACCCTGGGCTCCACCTGTGTGGAGTTTGCATATTCTCCCCATGTCTGTGTGGGTTTTCTACGTGTACTCTGCTTTCCTCCTGCATTCCAAAGACATGCGTATTGGGGTAACTGGTGTCTCTAAAGTGCGTGTATGTGCGCGCCCTACAATGGATTGGCGCTCTCTATAGGGTTCTTTGTGCCTTGTGCTCCGTGTTGCCGATTGGGCACCAGCTCTTCTGCGATCCTGACTAGCATAAACAGATTAGACAATTGTTGAATGTATATAGTTGAACTTAATCCTTCATTTACCCAGTTGTAACCATGCGCTTTCGAGTTTATAACTTTTTAGAGTTTAGTCATATTTTAAATCAAATTTCTTCTGGTTTTGTAAATTGTTTTGATGGTGTGTCAAAAGAGATTTAAGAGTCCAGCAAAAACTTGCAACAAACAGACGAACGAACAAAAAAGTTGCCATACACGTAATTTTTTCAATTTCCATCACGGTGAAGGTCAAGGTGTGACACTGGGTGCTGTAAGGTGAACATTTTAAAGGTTAAAAAATGCGTGTGCTGGAATTAATTGTTTTGAGGCCGAAAGTCAGAATGAGGTCTGACCTCGTATTTACATCTTACTGAAATACATGTCATAGAGGACCCCTTAAGATTTGTATTTTTGTTGGATACACCAGTCATTCCGGAGTCAGTGGCACAACCCAATGACGGTAACTGTGTGTGTGTGTGTGTGTGTGTGTGTGTGTGTGTGTGTGTGTGTGTGTGTGTGTGTGTGTGTGTGTGTGTGTGTGTGCGTTTTAGAGAGAGAAATAAAAATACTTAAAATATACAGTTAGACTTCTGGTTTTTGACCATTTTTAAATGAATGATATGACATGGAATTAACACACACACACACACACACACACACACACACCTGATGACAGATGGCATTTGGCTGGCACCATCCAACAGTAACAGCACGAGGTCAAAACCATGAGCACCGAAAAAACTACACACCCTGATAGTGTTAGCAAAAAATCATCCAAATTATTATTATTATTATTGTTATTGTTATTATTATTATTATATAAATAATAATAAAAAATTATATATAATAACAATAATAATAATAAAATTATAATAAAATAATAATAATAATAATGATTATTATTATAATAATAGTAATAATAATAAAATTAAAAAACAAAAACAAAATAATAATAATAACAATAATAATAATAACAATAATAATAATATTAATAATATTGATAATATTAATTTAAAAAATAATAATATGATAATAATAATAATTATTATTATTATTATTTTATTATATTATATTTCATATTATTATAATGATGATAATAATAATAAAGCCAATTATAATAATAATTATTAATAATAATAATAATAATAATAATAATAATAATAATAACAATGACAATAATATTAATAATAATAATAATAATAATAATAATAAAATTAATGGTTATAATAATAATAATAATAATAATAAAATTAATGGTTATAACAATAATAATAATAATTACAATAATAATAATAATAATAATATTATTAATAATAATAATAATAATAATAATAATAATAAAAATAATAATGAATTAACCTTAACCTATTAAAAACACCACAATCTTAAAATAATTAATTATTTCATTTTAAAAAACCTGACATAATTCAGACAATAAGCTGCATTATTTTTATTTTAATGCATTTCTGGTTTTATTTCTATTTCAGTTTTCATGTGTTATTTTAATAACAAACGTTACTGAGTTTATCTATTATTTATTTATTATTAATGTTCTTTTTTATAGCAGGCTCGTATGGATATTTACTCCTGTGGTTTGGAAGCGGTCCTGTGCATAAGTTTTGGCACCTCGTCAGAAGATCAGCAGTAAGTTCCTAAATGTAGCAGAGTGTCTGTGAGGGACGGAGAGAGTTGATGTTTATGATTTAGAGGGATTTGTGGGTAATAGAACAGATTTCTGTCAGTACGACCACATTTAAGCTGCTGTTTGTTCATCTTAATATCAGTTTGTGTGATAAAGCAGGAGCTTCAGTGTTTGTCCTGAACACATCCTGGTTTGGGATGTTCTCTACCTAAAAGAAGATCTTTCTTCATACCGGAGGATCAAACCAATGAGAAGCAGGGGGTTATGAGGCTCTTCCATGCAGCACAATGATCACAATGAAGCAGCTCTCACATGCCATGCTCCATCCTGTACAGATTCCTCCCTGCTATCTAGAACCATCCTTTCATTCTGATTATAAGATCTAATAATACATCAGAAGAACAATCTCAGGATCTGATCTGCAGCTCAGGAAATCATCACATGATTCAACCTGTGCAACATGAAGAGGAAAAAAGGACAGGAGCCATAAAGAAGCAGCACTGCTACTGGTTTAACTGGTTTAACTGGTCTGCTGAATGCACACTTTATAGAGGTTTTGAAACCAATCAGCAGCTTCTTCTAAATGGATCATTAATATTATTGATCAGCATGACTGATGATCTGGAACTCATCTAAAGCTCATCCCACGTTTCTCATTGGAACTAAGAAACAGATCCCCGGAATAAATGAAAGCAGCTGTTTAGTAGAAAATGCACACAGGTGCCCCCACCTGCAGCTCTTCTGCATCCTAAACCATTCCATTTCCATGCGGTGCTTCAGTCTGAGGTTCCAGCCCAAGCTTTTCTTTCTTACCTGAGATCCAGAGATGTGCTCTGTCAAAACTGCAGCTCCGATTCTAACCCTGATCCATGAGATTTCTCCACATTACTGATCTTAGCTCAGCTTTAATCCAGATGTTTCTCCACATCAGCCAGCTTCAGATCGCTTTTTATACAGTAATCACATGGAGAGATGGAGGAGAGGTTTTTATTCCTCCGTGCTGCCGCTCCCTCTCACTCCACCTGCAGTTCTCATTATGACCGCCGGAGGCCGCTGTTTCTACAATGTGGAATTATTATTTTTAATTTAGGTAAATTCTCATATTAATTAAAAATAGATCAAGTTTAATTCTATTAATTAATTCAGATATAAAAGTAAATAAAAATAAATAATAAATAATAATTGCTTATTAATGCTAGTGTTTTCATTTTATAATCCACACGCTTCAAATCAATAATTATTAATATTTTTAAAATATATATAAACATTTAAATGATTGAAATGTTTTGGTGAGTTGACAAGTCCAACAGCTCTAAAGCATTAAATAAATGATGATGTGTGAGTGTTTAGCTGCTCCATTTATTACATCATCAGATATAAAACAACAATATAAAAAAGGGTATAGAAATATATTTTTATTATTTTATTAGGATTTAGAAATTATGGTAAAGACTCTGGTGTTTATTTTAAAATATTTAAAAATATAAACACTAAAGGTATTATAATAAAATTATCCAGTAGATTGATGTAATTAGAAATTTAGCTCCTTATTGATTATGTTTAAATATTTAGGAGGCTTTACTTCCCTCTGGTGGTAAATAAATGTATTGCAATGATCAAAAATAATTAAATTTAAGCTTTATAAATTGATGTGTAAAGTTTACGAATTGAAGAATCAATAAGATTTATTATTTATATTAATAATACAATAAATATTTTATAAGACTTAAAAATAATTATTAAAAGTAAATTAAATTCAGTAAAAATGTAAGCTAATTCTTTATGTACATTTATAATAATAAATAATATTAGCAAAAAAATAGCTTTTTATTAAATTAAATAGCTGATATTAAAGAATACATTTTTTAAAATAAAACAATAAGCAAATAAAAAATTAAAATAATGTGAAAAATTAACTAACAAAATAAATAAATTAATAAATAAATAATTTTGGATTTATTAACAGTAATTTAAAATGTAAATCAAAATAACAATAAAAATGTAATCTTATATTATATAAATATTATAATCATTAAAAATATAAATTACAATAAGTAAAGAAATAAATAAATAAATAATAGGAAGAAAAGTAGTAATAATAATAATAAATAAATAAATAAATAAATAGTATACATTTATATTTGAAAAATATATGATAATATAAACAATATGTAATGTTGTGTTATTATAAAATTATATTAATGTGCTGAGGATTAATTATTAATTTAATAAAATTTCATAAATTATTTAGTAATGATTTTATTATTGATTTTATTATTGTAATAATTATTTTTATTTTTATTCTTAAATTTTTAATGATATTTTAGAGTCAGGAAGGAGAAAACACACACACACACACACACATACACACACACACACACACACATACACACACACACACACACTCTTTATAAGGGAGACAGGAAGGTGTTTGATCCTGCACCTGCATGCCTGTCTGTGTGTGTGTGTATGTGTGTGTGTGTGTGTGTGTGTTTGTGCGTGCGTGTTTAGAAGAACAGCTCTGTTACTGTCCCTGAATATTGAAGAATGTAGGTTATAAATATTCATATCCACCATTTAGACTGGGGCAGAGTGAGTCAGACGGGTAGCAGTGGACAGGGCAGCATCTGAATTCTAATAACAAGATGAAACATAAAAAAACCTAGAAAGCACAGATATTTCTTGAAATGGAGAGCTAACGGAAAGTGCATGTGAACAGGCGAAGATTAGTAGTTAAAGTGACGCAGAGTGCATGAGAGCATCTTTAAACGACGTGTTGCAAAATACATTTTTAGATTCCTGTTATATAAGTGGAGACAGCAGGAGTTAGGAATGGAAATGGGTATATATTAAAACGTGTAATTTTAGGAAGAGTCAGAAGATTATATGGAGCAAGTCAACAGCAAAAGTGAAAGAAATCAGCTTGGATTGGGATAGGTCACTAAAATGCATTTAAATTTAGAAAGGTTTAAATTTATGACCTCCTTCATTACTGTCTTGTTCCAGCATACGTCTCCTACCTGGTTTATATAAATGGTATTATACAGTTTCAGACATGTCTTTGACAGACTAAAAATTGAATTGGCCTTTGTGTTCATACTACTATAAATGTATAAGATTTATCAAATTACAAGTTTTTAGGTACTTTTTTAAGAGACAGCAAGATAAAGCTATTAGCATGTACCTTGTGATAGTGTATGGTATCGTGTTTACAAAACAGGAAAAATATCTAAGTAAGTTAAAAATGCAAATTAAGGAGAGCGTAGAGATGTTAATGCTTAATCAGCTGTTCTGTCTATACATATACACTGTATATAAATGTATATTTAACTAATATTTATATTAATTAATATATAATATAACATTTATGTCACATGGGAAAACACTGTTTACTAGGAAGTGCTATCTCTAGCTGATTCTGAAATGCTGATTAATACATTTTTGATTTAAGAGTAATCTACTCCAGTCACAGTAAGACTTCCAAAAACTAATTTCTGCTTGTTTTTCAGCTATTGTGATTCTGTTCATCACTTTACGGAGAAGCAAGAAGGAGCCACTCATCATCTCAGAAGAAGACATCCGTGAAAATGTGGTTACCTATGATGATGAAGGAGGTGGTGAAGAGGACACTGAAGCATTTGACATTGTTGCATTGCGAAACCCAGAAGCTGCAGAAGAGCTCAAGTTCAGGAGAGATGTCCGCCCTGAAGGGGGTTATCCGGGGTCATCAAGAAGGCCGTGTCGCCATGGCTGTGAACGTCATAGCCACTCCTCCCTCGGGTCAGATGAGGAAGCGAATGTTCATGACTTTATCAAAGAGAGAATAGCAGAAGCAGACCAGGATGCTAGTGTGCCCCCTTATGATTCACTACAGACATACGCCTACGAAGGTCAAGGAACACCAGCAGGTTCCATCAGCTCGCTAGGATCTCCTGGTATTCATTCTAAACAGGATTACATGCTTGATGAATGGGATCCAGATATTCAAAATCTAGCTGAACTCTTTGGAGAAAAGGCTGTTATGGAACATGAACCAAATGCAAATGAGAGAGAACACACTTAATTTTTTTTCAGATTCATTTGAACACCACACAGATAAAATATGTGAACTACTCTTTTTGCTACCATGGATGTCATCATTTTATCAAAAAAAGTGTTGACCTGCAGGTTGATCATTCTTATGGTTTTGGATCTTTGTAACTGATGGTCCTTATAGAAGAGAGGAGATCTTAAAGAGGACACCTTATTACAGTAAAGCAGAAATGGAAAGAGGAAAATATTTTCCACTGTGTATATTTTTTATGGATCAATAAAGTCCTAAATTGTGGACACATGAGTATATGTGATACAAAGTGCAAGTCATGATTTTCTCTAAAATGCATTCCACAGATACTGGATGATGAAGAAAACTAAAATAATAACGTTCTTGACTATCCCATCCATCTTTTTTGTTTTTTATGTTTTGTTTTGTTTTATTTTTAGTCTTTACCGCTACACCACCTGAGCTCCCTAAAATGTTTTTTTTTTTGTGTGAGTAATACTTATTACAAGTATTACAAAAAACAATCTTGACATTTTTGTAATACATGTAATAGCTTTTACATATGACATTATTTTGTTTGTTTCCATAAAATAGATTACATTTGATCTATTTTTACAATAAGTTTATTACACTGCTCACAAAAATTTGGGAATTTTTCAAGCAATGTCACTGATTATATTCACACCCACGTCTGCTAAGCATTTCGGTGGAGACAAAGGGAGATTGGTTGTTTGTTTTAAAGATATTGTCATTATGTCAGCTGTACAATTCACACATCAAATGTACAATCATGTATTAGGCTAATATGCAATACCACAACAACAGCCTGCACTGGTAAAACACTCTAAGGCATTCTAATATCCCATATTATATTTTGCTATTTTGCTTTAGTGTGATTTTAGTATCTCATGCCTAATGCTACTACTTTGTTTACATTTTCACTTCTGGTTGAGTTTTATTACAATGCGTGGACATCCACACACACCAGACTATCTTTCTACCCACAGGATTGGCTATTGTTTCATACACAATAGATATGAGTGGAGAAATAATATCAAACTTAACCTATCAAACCAAAGCAATGATGCTCGATCCAAAATGCCCAGTCCGTGTGGTTCTTCAGCAGGTAAATGGGCTATAGATAATAAAGATTTATTTATAAATATTTTTAACAAATATTTTATCCTTGCTTGTCCTGCTTAGGGTTAACCCATTTTCAAGCACCATTGTAGCTTTGCCTTTGTTTTATTTTGTTATGATCTCCTATGTGTATGTTCAGGAAAGAGTGCATTTTTAGAAAGATGCTTATTTGATACATCTCACAGTTTTTACACTCCCTGATTTCTGTCTGCCATGCAGTAGTGAGTGGAATCTGTCAAAAATCATATGCAGAGGGAAAACATCAATAACTTGGCATTAATCTTATTAAGGTCAGCATTGTCATACTACATAACAAGAGTACATCACACTTGGAGTAGTTGTTCAGTTATCAAGAGCTTTTGGGACTTGCTCTGGGAAAACATTGTTATGTTATAACAATATTGTTACATTATTAGAATATAACCCCGAATTATAAAAGTTGGGGAAGTATGGAAACTACAGTTTTTCTTACATCACATTCATTCCTACATTTCAGGCCTGCAATTCACAATCCAAAAAAAGTTGGGGTAGTAAAGCATTTGCCATTTTGTAATATTACCATTACTTTTCACATTGAATAATAAGATATACTGCCATCAAGGATTAGTCCTTCACTGTCTAATTTTTCCATTATCTGTACATTATTTTTCCAGAGCCATGCCTTAATGTGTGCAGCATGTAGTTTTGCATTGTCTTCTAACTGCAATACACATTTCTGCTGTGTAAAAGTCCACAGATGCCTAGGAGTCAAACTTGCTTAAAGATTTTGTGGCTATCATCTCTGCTCAAAGACTCAGCCTTTTCTGGATGCTGCTTTTGTACCAAATTAGGATTGTTATCACCTGTTTACATCACCTTTCTGAAATCACACCTTTTTTTTTTTACATCTTTCTTTATTCCAACTTACTTTTAATATGTTGCAGGTTTAAAATGCAGTAGTATTTAGTATTTAGTAGTAAAGTATATTTAATAACATTACCATACAAAACATGAAAATATCTTCAGTTCATGCTGTCTGCAATGGAATAATAGTAAATTTAACACTCTATGGAATTGTTCCATATTTTTCAAACTTATTTATAATTTTTTTATTTTAAACTGGCAATTCACTATCATACTCACTTTTTCTCAACCCAGGTCAGTACTTGATTGATTGATACACACTATCATATAAACTTTAATGCCCTGTTGATGTTCTTTCTTCTTCTTCTTCTTCTTCTTCTTCTTCTTTTTCTTTTTATTATTATTATTTTTATTATATCATTATATATTCTCAGCACAACATAGAAACAGCATTACTTTCTTTGTGCAGCCATACTTGCAGTGTGCTGGTGGGAGGATATCACTGCTGACAAAAATTTGGAGATATTTCATTATGGAATATTTCATTTTAAAGTATCCTATAATGTTTGTGAGCAGTGTATGTATTATTATCCCTTTTCCAGAGTGAATTACAAATAATGAAGTCTTTGAGTGCATTTGAATGCCTTGCTCAAAAAACAGAACAGTGCCAGCTTGGCAGTAGTGGGATTTGAACCTTGGACCTTTTGTCCACAGTCCAGTACTTTTAAGTGCTGTACCATCACAGTTCCCACAGTTCTTGGTAGCTTACACTGGTTTTCACAGTAGACAAATAACACCAAACGTAATTACATATAACTAACTAACTAATTACATGTAACTACAGTTCTCATTAAAATGAAGGATAATACATTTGACCTAAAAGACAAAGTAATGATTTATCACGCAGCACAACACTCAACACGTAATCAACAGCTCATCCTATTCTCCAAGCTATCAATGCATGTGTGTGTGGCATATGGCAGATATTCATTGGGGGGAATGTGCTTCTCTCAGCTTAAACAAGGGGCATTTTTCACACATGACTAGCACACTGATTGCTCTGCAATTAGTCACACAGTGAGTCATTAAAGCTTGACGCTGTGCATGGCTATAAGAAGGTTCAACTCAGAGAGCCCACAGGAAGCAAAGAGTAATTACTTTTCAAACCCTGCCAAAAGTCTCCAATGGGTGCAGTTCTTTTTATAGAGTGTTTCTTTATTAAGTGTTCATGTTGCTACAAGAGTAAAACAGTAATAAGTGACAATAATGGGATGCACACCGGTGCACCTGTGAAGTTCGTAGTGAATGATCAGTTTCTTTCCAGCAGGGTGAGAGGGACTTATAAAGCCACAAATGATGTATTATATCACATGTAGATTACCTTATCTCTAGACAGAGACTAAGAGAACATCATTTTATAATGTTTTACACCAATATTTTAAGAAATGATGTACTTATTGCTAAAGTGAACAATGTTACATAGTTTTATATTTTCACTTTTCTGAAATCGTCATGTTCTGGTTCTGGTCTAGCTAAGGTACGTAACTCAGCATCAGTCCAACAGTAAATCATCATTTTATTGGACATTTGTAACAGTGCCGTATATTTCATGCTGATTGGACACCTGCTCAGCTGTCTGGACAAAGGTGATCCAAGGGCTTGCAGCGATTTGCAGCCAGTTCATCATCATGTAATTAAATCTGTATTAAGCCATTATGCAACAACTTACACGTTGACTGTAAGTGATCAGCGTCACCCCTTATTATGACAGTACAACATAATTTCTCAGTCCATCCCGAGATTAAACAGTTTAATAACAATTAAATAATCTATTAATGAATAATGTCTGCTTTGCTGTAGAACAAAAATCAGTGTTAGACCAGACTAGAGAAAAAAAGACTTGAAAAAATCCTGCATCCAGCAATATATAAAACATAAATGAACACTTCCTCCTAAATGTCAAACATGGGCACATATGATCTGCTTGCAGTACCACAGTCCTCCTTACCTGGATGAGCTCTAAAACTCAGAAAACATGCAGATACACAGACATAGACACTGGGAACTTTTATGAGGCCTTGGTTGCGTTATTTTTATTTTTTACATACTTTAAACCTCATTTTTCCTGGTCAGGGTGTACAGGGTCTAGATGTAAGCGTACTCTAGTATATCAGTTCAACACAGGGCTGAGTAGGGATCACTGTAGCAGTGCAAGGGATGCTCCTCCGGCAGGCCTTTCTCAGAATATCATGTCAGAATATGATGTTTGTCCCTGCCTGAAGTCACCAGCATGGACTAACCCTACTCCCTTCAGTGATATAGACTGCTGCACCACCAAAATGTGCGTGCATTTATGTGCCTTTACAATGAGTACAACAGTCAAGTCAGTTCTCACATTGCCCTTTAAGAGACATAAAACAAAAGATTGCATTAAAAATATGATGAAAATAAAATATGAAGGCACTGACATAATGTCAGGGGTGACCAGCAACATCTAATTAACTATTGGGCCTTAGTAGGACTATATTCAGCCTTTGTGTAATTCGTTTTTCTAGACTAATTCCATATTAATAAAACCAAGCTCAGATGCCACCTAAAGAGAAAGCTTGCTAAGAAGCAGGTTCCACTATCAGGTTTTTACTTCCTTTCAATTGCACATCTTCCTACAGGAAAGAGAAAAAAATGATTTCTTGATTGTCTTTGGTCATCCTTTGCTACTCTCCGTACATGTTCTCCAGTTGGAATTGTAAACACAGTACCCCGATGAGTCATTAGGGATTGATCTGGCAGAGAGGTATTAACGCTGGTAAATGTCAGTCCTTTCTTATCACCTCTACCTATTTTTCCCAAATCTTCTCCTTCATCTAAGCTGAACGTGGCAAGTGCAGTTGTTTGTCTGACCACTGTTTCAAAACATATTTCGCTTATGTGGGCTGAATGTATGAATTTAAGACTTTTTAATCAAAGTCACTGTGACATGTGGATGCTTTTATTGTAGACATTCATCAACAGCTTTCAAGGACATCCCTGGCATAATCATTTATCCTGCAGATAATTGAGCTGCTGAGTTCTGCAGCTGCAAAGAAATTACTTACTATGCAAGAACAATAGCCCATGAAGCATAAAAAGATTTATTTGGTGTTGTTTTACAATATTATACATTATATCACATTATAAGTCAATTTAATACAATATAATAAAGATTGATTCATTTTCACTTTAATTTATCACATTCAATTTCTATTATGACATATGATTATATTCACCAATTTGACTGTTTCTCTAATTCCAGAATTTTATCTAACACCTTTAGAAGCTTCTCGCTTGTCAATCATAAAAGCCACTGGGAATGCGCATGACCTACATTTAAAGAAAGTGACCATAGGCTATTTAGCACAACCAATAACACAGCGCTGTTTACTTTGAAGTCTTCAAAATGGGCCTGAAATGGTATTTCATTATTAAAAATGCTTGAAGTAACCTTTCTGACCGCAATCGTTTCAACAAATAAACCAGAGGTAGACTGTGGTAGTTAAATATGCCATGTGATTAAATCCCAGGAAGTAAGCAAATGGAATATATTATACTATATGCACAATTCTATTGAATTCTACTAGTTCAAAGTCAAATTTTGAATTATGTATGATTATTTTCCTAAGATTGTTGTGCATATGTATTTTGTACCATATGTACGGTTTACATGTATAACATGTATTTGCCAAAACAAAACATGAAATGTTTGGGTGTAATGATTGTTTAAGTGATAATTTTAGGCATTTTTTTTGCATACAGTGAAACCTCGGAACTTGAAAGCCTCTTCACTTTTGAACATCAAAAGGGAATTTGTTTGCCCCCAAATTTGAACAAAATATGCACATAGGCCATATGAAATCAGCTACATCATGTTTGACTGCATGTCCAGCGACCAATGGTATGCATACCATTATCCGCTGAACACCATACCAACACCGACCCGTAGAAGGTGGGTTGATGAACATCGTCAGTGAACCCGTTATGAGTCGTCAACTGTCCTCTTCTCTTAAGAGTCATGGTTCAGTTTGCAGCCTGACAATCATTGTGTCCTGATCTGGCATGAACAAGGAACACGGGAGAATCCACATTCCATGTGAGAAAGGGACTCCTTCCATGGTGGTGGAATCTTGGTTTGGGCTGTCATCAGCATTGGTGGTCATACCGAACCCAAATCATCAAAATTGCATCACTGACTGCAGTCAGATATTGAGATAAGGTCCTGCACCCTATAGCCGTACCCTATTCTGGAGCAGATAAAATAACTTTCTTTTCATGGATGATAATATAAGGTCCCATCACACTTATCTGGTCAACAACATGCTTCAGGAGGCAGGAATCAAACACATGGACATCACGGAGCTGGTGGAAGTTTCTGTTTAAGAATGCCTCACAGATGCTCGATAGGGTTTTGGTCTGGAGACATTATTGACCTTTATTCTCGTTTTCTTTAGCAAGGCAGTGGTTGATATGGAATTGTGTTTGGGATCATTGTCATGTTGGAATACTCTCCTGTGGCCGTTTCTGAAGAGAGGAGATTATGCTTTGCTTCAGTATGTTACAGCACATGCTGCCATTCATCCCTTAGTGAACTGTAGCTTCCCACAGCCAGCAGCACTCATGCATCCCAAAATCATGACATTCCCACCACCATGCTCGACTGTAGGCAATATACTTGTCTTTGTTCAAACTGCCCTTTGAAACAAATTAAATTTGAATTATGCCGTTCCACTATAAATTTAATTGCCATTGACCCTTAATTATGATGCAGTATATAAGCAAAAGCTAAAACCAAAACATTTTTCAGCTTATAGCAGTTACTCCCCTGTGTTTGATTTAGGCATATGTCCAATAACTAAATGATACAAGATTATATGTAGTGTTAGAATACATGTAATTAAGGGCATGAGTGGATCTCATGACTAGATTGTATTTATGTGTTTAGAATTGCATTGCTTTTCAGATGAGAAATAAGGGGATAAAAATAGATAATGTGTTTAAAATATGTGATTTAGACCAGCTTTTCTGTTCAGAAAAACGCTGACTTATTTAGAGTATGCTCCATACCTCGTCAGCTTAGCTTCAGACATTGTCAGCTTACTCACTCTGTGCATGTGTAATTGATGGAGGTTTTTTTTGTCCTGGGGGACAACAGAGTGGAACAGATGAAACCGGATTTGACTTGGATTTTTCACTGACAAACAAAATCCCGTTCTTATGGAGTGAAAGGAAACACCTAGGGGACACAGTCACGAGGAAGGTTTCCTCAAACGTGCATTAGAGTACGCTAATCAAGCATTCAAGCAGCCATTTGATGCAGCTGTAATTCATGTTCTTTGGGGAAGAACATTTCCTAAAAAAAATAATAAATTTGAATTTGAATCCTGAATGAATGCTGGCCTACTTTCATTTATCTACTGCTTGTTCCTCTCAGAGTAGTTATTGCAAACTGTGATTCTGTGAACTCAAATCTCAGATGATCATTCAAGTCCTACTTGTATTTTTTTTTCAATTGGAGATTAATTCCCTTACTTATCAGAGCTTATGTGATCCTCTGCAGTTGTTGGATTATTGTATTTTCTATAATTACTTTGAATCTCCATTAATTAAAAATGCCCTAGAGATAAATTGTCACTTGTGTTTTCAGCATTATGGCTGACATATTTATGTACTGTTTACACAATTTCCTTGTAAAAAATATTCTTATTATTTACATACAATTGCAGTTACATACATTTACATTCACTTATAGTAATCAATTACTGGCATATAAAGATATTATGGACTGTTATGAATATGCATACTTAGTCTGAACTGCCAAATATTATGACAGCTGAGTTTGAAAAATTAATGATTATCTCATTATACAAGTTTGTTAAGCTTCTGGATATGTTAGACAGTATGCAAAGGTCAGGTCTCATAGTGGACATGTTTCATACAGAATTGTTCAACACTAGGAAGCCCATGATTTCTACTAGGAAGCCCAGATTACTACTAGATCGGCCATTTAGACTGTTTATAGTTATTTTTTAAAAAAAATAAAATAAAATAAAATAAAATGTTAATTTCTCATGTAAAAATAGATCATAAAACTGCCAGAAAGACAATAATTCATTTTAGCAGTAGTAATCAATTTTTGTTTTATATGCTTCATGTTGGTTAAACTACTCACAGTCAAAACTTGTAGCTTTGACCTGCTCTGTTCAGCTCCCACAAACCACTTTATGACACTTGTCATAAATAGTTGGATTTTTTTTGCTTGTATTGTCTATTCACTTGGCACTACCTCCTTACTTTGCAATCTGATGCTGAGGTAGCCTGGGATAACAGAGCGCCGGTTGCACATCCTTTGCTTTCATGTGATCTTATCTTGTGGTTTGTTTTCTAGTTTTACAATTATATTCTCTAATTGTGGTGCTGTCTTTATATTATATCACTGTACCTTTATTACAGGATGTTATCTGAGCAAACGGCTGGCTCGGGAAGACAAAACCCTCTTCATAATATTTTGGCTAAAAGTCCATTATTATTCTTTGAATTAATACCTCCACTTGTCCTTACCTTCGAATTTGTTCTGTATACAATATCTATATACATACTCACTCTCTCTCTCTCTCTCTCTCTCTCTATCTTTCTCTCTCTCTCTCTCTCAGTTATGAGTGTCAGTGAATATCTTGTCAAACTAAATAAATTATAGTTCTGTATGAATGAATGTACCTAGCCATACTCAAATATCTGATGACATTTTAGGTGAAAAATCAATATGCCATGATGAGAGTTTCAGGTTTCAGACAAAATCAGAAAATACCAAGTAAGAAAGGAAGTCCGTTTTTATCAACCTACACACACATAAAATGTAACAAAACATTAAAAACATACAGGAGCAATGATGGGCATAGGATCTCAAGTTTGTCAACAAAAGAGTAAGAAAATTATTGAGATGTTCCTCAAAGAGAGATTGGAAGGGATTTGCATATTTCTCCCTCTACAGTGCATAATCTCATTAAAGACAGAAGGAATATTTTCCAGGGACGTCCATGCATTTATCATCAAGACAATAGAAAACAAGTAAAATCAGAAAAGGTTTGAACTGAAATATAGAAGTCATTTCCAGTCTTTCTTTGAGAAACACTATTTTTAAACCTTTCTATAATTTTCTCACAGATTTGTTGATAAACTGCAGATCCTCTGCCCACCTTCGCGCTTATTTGCATTCTATTTGGCTGCTCTGGAAGCAGTCGTGTCTACAGATATCTACTTTAGTGTACAAATGTTTATAATATTTTTAACTTTCTGTCACAGTAAAAACATTAATCTTAGTGCGTGGCACTGGACCATTTTAAGGATTTTCTTAGGCCAAGTGCCATCATACAGACTCACTGCACTGAGTAATAAACTGTGTGCCTATTAAACGTTAATTAAAGAAGTACATTGAAATGCATTTGTGTCCTTATATGCAAAGTAATATTGTTGGTGATCCTACAATTTAGTACAGAAATAAAAATTAGAAAATAGAAATGGCCAGATTATTCTTGATGTGTTGCATGCATTGTTTATATAGCACTTTTAACAAAATATTTAGTCTCACTGATTATTACCTATTCCTTAGCATTTTTGTTTTTATTGTTTACTTTAATTGCTTTTTGTCATGTGTGCTCCCGTTTACTTACTCTACCACCCATTTTAAATACCTTTAAATCACACAACCATCTATTCCTATACCTTCTATATTCACCTATCTCTTTGCTGCAGGTGATTGCATTGTAAAGTCCAGCACCTGTGCAGCCCTGTAAGACTGCTGTCTGAGTTTGCTGGTGCATATTGCCTTGGAGGAAAATGAACCTAACACTGTCTAGCATACCAATAACATGGACAGACTACAACTGTGGATTAACCAAAAGAAGATTCATGAAAACTACTGAATCTTGATTTAGATTTGCAATTATCTGATGTGCAATTATTTAGAATTGTCTTATATATTCAGTTTTTTAATTTATCTACATTATTTATCTACATTTTTATAATATTCTATTAAAAAAAAAAAACAACTGCAAATGGCATCTCCCAAGGGGAACGTGTTTGCTTGCTCTGCTCTAGAATGCAGTTTTTTTTCTTTTTATTTTGGTTTCTTTATGCTCTATCTGCAGTGCCCAAATTCCATGCGCTGTTAACAAATGATAAACAAACACTGCTGAATATTTACACCACTTTCTATTTACTGGCTTTATTTTACCAGAGCTACAATGCATTGTTCACACCCACAGCCATCACCACCACCGCCAGGAAGGCCCCAAGACACCAACCTCGAATAAACATGCTGACCCCAAGAGAGTGCGTTGGAGACAGCGACGTAAGCGAGGCAAGAGGGGAGGGCTACATGCTGGGCTAAAAACTTGCTCTATCCGACCATCGTTGCCTAGCCTCCTGCTAGCTAACGTGGTCTCTGGATAACACACTGGACGAGTTAAGAGCAAGGATTAGATTACAGCAGGAAATAAGAGCTCTGCTCCAATTTTCACCGAGACGGCTTTCAGACAAAGTGCAGGACAACGCCATTTAGCTCAAGACTCACTCGGTAAACCAAGGACATTGGACGGCAGCCTCTAGAAAGGCTAAAGGGGGGAGGAGGGGGGGGGTGCGTTCATGAACCATGTATGGTGTGGAGACGTGCAGGGCGTTTATGAGCACTGTTCACCAGACGTGTTGTTAGGAGTTCCTAATTCTAAAATGCCATTCCTACTGTTTTCTGAGGGAATTAAAAGCTGTGTTTTTAGCTGCTGTTTACATCCCTCCACGGACAGCGCTGGGCAAACTTCACAACGTCAACAGCACATTAGAGACGGCTCATCCTGATGCCGTCTTTATCACTGCTGGTGATTTCAACCAGTCCAACTTACAGACTGTATTCCAGTAATATTACCAACATTAGGACATTCCCAGCCATAACAAGAACACCCTGGCTCATGTGTACAGCAGTGTATCACCATTACCACCACCTACACCATGACTCCACAGGGATGTGACCACATCCCCATCCTCTACACCCTGTTCACCCATGACTGTGTCGCCTACCAGAAGGACAACATCATCTTAAAGTTTGTCAAAAAAACCCAGTGCTGGGATGTAGCACTGGCAGAGATTAAACGGCCTACAGGAGAGAGGTGACCATGCTGGTGTCATGGTGTGAGGAGAACAACCTCACCCTCAAATGGAAAAGGGAAAGGAGCTAATAGTGGGCATAAGAAAGTAGAGAAGACCTCATCAGCCACTGTTCATCCAGGAGCTTAAAATGAAGAGGGTAAATAGCTTTAAATACCCTGGCGTCTACATCAGTGAGGAATTCACATGGATATTGAACACCTCGCAGCTGGTCAAAAAGGCTCAATAGCAGCTGTACTTCCTGAGGAGGCTGAAAAAGTTTGGGATGTCTCACAAAATCATCAGCAACTTTTACAGCTGTGTTATTGAGAGCCTCCTGTCTAGCTGCATCACCGTGTGGTATGGCAGCACGACTGTGATGAACTGTGACTGTGATGAACGCCTGCAGAGTGTGTGTGAAGACATGTTTACATGCCACTGTCACTTTTACTGTAGCACATGTTCACTTATGTACTGTCGTATATATCTATAATTTAACAGTTGCACACAATAGTCATGTAATAATAATATTCATATTATATATGGCTGTAATTTAGATTTTTTTTATTTTACTTCATTTTGAACTGAATCTCATTGTACATGGCAATCTGTTTCCTTACAGTGTAAATAATAATAAACTCTTGATAATAAATACCTTGACTTGACTTGAATGACAGTGAAATCTTATCTTGTCTGTCACTTGGCTGAACAGCAATATACCTGATGATACTATCAGTTTAGCAGACTGCGCAGACTGTCTTTATTGGAGCTCGTCCCAATAAGAAATCTGGTGACAGTTCACATGGAACACCTCATGGCAAAGTACAGCCTCAATCACAAGCAAAAATCTGTGATACCCTCCAATCCATTAGTAAGAGTTCTTGCAGCGGAACACCAGGGAAATGTGGTCAGATTATTATGGTTTAGAGATTAAGGTACTAGACTATGGAGCAGAAGGTCCAGGATTCAAATTCAAAATCTGCCACTCTACCACTGTTGTGTCCTTGAGCAAGGCCCTTACCCCACAACTGCATGGATTGCAAGATTGTATCAGCAATTGTAAGCCACTCTGCATAAGGGTGTCTACTACATGATTAAATTTAAATATAAAATGTGACAAAGAATAATTCCAATCACCTTCAGCTCTCATGAGGTGAGAAGAGGCTTACGAAGTGCATCTGACAGTCATTGCTAACACCTCTAATCACTTTCTTTCTCAAGCTGTGGTATCCTCATGCCTTAAGTCAACAACAATCATTCCACACCAACAAAACCAGCCGTAACGAGCCTGAGTGAATTCCTTTAAATTGCTCTGACCCCGATCATTACAAAGTGCTTAGAGAGATTAGTTATGACTCATATTAAAAGCACTGTCTCCCACACAATGGACCAGCATCAATTTATTTACACAGCCAACAAATGAGGATGACATCACTATCGCTCAACCCAACCCATCAGCAACAAAATTCGGCTAAGCTAAGGATGAGGTCCATCAACTACAGCTCAGCATTTAGGACAGTCATCCTCAGCAAATATGTCCAAACTCCATTATTTAGGTCTAAATACATACATCTGTAAATGGATAATAAACTCGTAAACACTTAACAGAAGAATCCTGCAAGGATGTGTACTCAGCCTCTAAGCCCCCTCCAGTTACTATTGTGCACCTATTTAGAGTTCCATCAGAATCATTAATGTGACAGACGACACAACAGGCACTGGTCTGATTTCCAACAATGTGAGTCTGCCTACAGGGAAGAGCCTAGTAGGATGGTGTAAAGAGAACAGTCTATTTCTTAACCTAACACATGCAACATAACTCATCACTGATTACAAGAAAATCTAAAAAAAGGAAGGACTAGAAACCAAAGCAGAGAAAGCGGATAGCGTATCTAACTTTTTTGTTCTCTTCACATTTCTGTGGCATGTCCATCACTGAATGTATCTCTTGGTCCACCAACACCTCCTCTTTAGTATGCATTTGACTATTTTACTATACAGATGTGGTATATTATGGAATGGAGCCTTTTTTGCACTAAACAATTCTAGGGAGTAATATGGAAGAAAACACCCCCCATGCAGTACCCCTAATAACTATATTAATTCCAGGATCTTTTCTGGCCAGTGAAAATATGACACTTAAGCATATAGTGACAAGAAGGCAATTGTCACCGTATGCTACATCTGGATCAAGCAATATATACTTCACTCAAGGTTCCTATGTGCTTATTAAAGAACCTGCCTTAAAGTGAAAGCTAAACGCTTTCCTAATTTCGTGTTCATGTGGTGCAAAAACATAAGAAAAGGGGCAGAGTTCTAAGAATTATGAAATACTTCATCCAATGTGAAAGTGCCTTAGCTGTACCTGATTAGAAGGTGACTACTGCGAATAACCAAAACTGCACAGCACATAATAAGAACAAAACTGCAAGCCATAGAAAACATGCATAAACAGACAGCTCTGCCTAAAGAGTGGATAAAAAATCATTAAGGACTCAAACAATGCCAGCAATAGCTTGTTTCACCTCCTACCATCTGGAAGGCATTACATAGTCAATAATACATATACTGCAAGGGCTAAAAAGTCATTTTCCAAGATCTATTTCACTACTGAATCTGGATTCAGCAAGGTCACTTTCTAACAACACTACGGTTAAGTGTGCAATAAGAACTCAAACTACATGAAAAACAGGTAATAACTCCCTTATGTGTAATATGCAGTCAGAGTAACTTCAGAATTTGCATTTGATTTATGCCAAGTTATAAACAACCCCAAATCAGAAAAAGTTGGGACAGTATGAAACATAAAATGGTAAGTCAA
>JAUZSU010053934.1:0-21192 GCA_034780255.1 Parotocinclus maculicauda | reverse complement strand
ATTTGGAATAAGGCTGTAACGTAACAAAATGTGGAAAAAGTGAAGCGCTGTGAATACTTTCCGGATGCACTGTAAGCGCATCCTCAATTATGCTAAAGCCGATTGTTAGGATAGAACTAAACCTTCGTGTATTTTAACATAATTGCTCAACCACAATTAATTTCCTTGTTCTGATTTCAAAGCTTGACTTCAGGCACAAAAAAAATCATCTTCCAAAATAACAATGGTTAAAACCCTACTTTGAAGAAGAGCAAATAATTCTGGGAAGCAATCTGTGTGCGTGTGTTTGAGACAGGATGCCATGCAGTGTTTTGTTCCTTACTCATTCATTAACACGATAATTATTTTTTTCCCATGATAATTTTCTGCTTTTCTGTGAAAAAGAGCCACAAGCTAAGAAACTGTCTGTGTGTTCTGTTGCGTGCGTGTGTTTATGTGAAAGAGAGTTTTTTTTTTTTCATTTTTTTCATATAATAGTTTTGTATTTTGTTTTTTGGAGTTTTTCTCTTTTTGTCGGTATGAAAAAAAGCACAGAGAATGTTGAAAAAAGTCAGTGCAGACAATGGATACGAATGATGCCACTGGGCTTGATGCCACTGAGTTCTTTTGTTCGTTTTTGGATCCTGATGCCAGCAGGCATCTCTAGTCCAGGAGTCACATGTTTTGCCTGCTTTCCTATGTTCTTTCCAGGAGTTGCAGTTAGTGACAGGCCCTCTCTTATGCACAGGGCTTGAGCTTGAACATGGATGCCAGCATCAGCATTAAGCCAGTGAACGTTTCCAGTGCAGAGAAGCATCATATGTGGGTCTGTGCTAACAACAGGTTTGCAGGTCAATAGTCTGCTTTTGGCTGCAAGTCAGAACGAAGTAAAATGAAAGGCAGAGGGTCCATCTTTTTCATTGTGAGTCAGTGGTACATTTTTTTTCTTGGATTCCTGTCAGTGCTAGATAGGCACCACAGAATGGAACCTTTTCCACATTGTAGCTCCCTCAGCAGCTGGCCTCCCCCATTCTTGTGCCTGCAGGTGCACATTCACACTAATGTATGCAAAAACAAAAGTTCATTGTTAGAGCTTTAAGACATCTCAGTTGAGAAACATTTTTTTTGTAACACTGTCTTTAAAAAACAAAGGCAAGAAAGTGTCGCTGCGCATTGTTTTAGTTGCCTGCGAGATGACAGGCGTGAAGGTGAGAGAGAGGCGCTCGCTCTGAAATGAAGAGCAGAGGCCAGTGCAGGGCCTCCTTTCACAGCCTTGCTTTTGGCCACTAGCTCAGCTGATCACTGTCCAGAATGTTTGGCAAAGTCATCTTTCAAAGTGGCAGCTTGCTGTACATGGGGTGAGTCGCAGATAGGTAGTCACGATGAGTCCTTTGTACAGATGGAAGAAGGAAGCAAACTTTCCAGGTGTTGTGGATGATAGAGTCTTGGATGACACCGCATTTATAGTGTTGTTTTTCAGATTAACTGTGATGTGTGTGAAAGTTTGTGGATGAAATGCAGTGTTCAAACGTCCCATACTCATGATTAACTGTACAAAGAAGAGCAATAGTAGAGGAAACCAGCTGTTATTTGTCAGTGTCTGATTCCCAAGCGAATAGCTCGGGCTAAGTAACTGATAAAAAAAGAGTAAATGGCATGATTTTTGCAAATGTTGAGAAGTATCCAGCAAGCTCTACCCTTTGAATCTCCTCGTCTCATAAATTCTTTGTATAAGCCACCCCTTACCCCAACAGGGTTGGGCTTTGTTTTTGAATTCTCCACAGGAGGCTTCTGCTCTGGACAGACACACCACTTCAGCACTTTTGTCTTTCTTTCCATCTCCCCTTCCATCTCTCCCTCAATCTCATATTCCTTCGCTTTTCAGATGTGCCTCTTCATGTGCAGAGCCAAATGGTCAGATCTGGAGAAACACCTGCAGAGAAAGTGAGAGAGCATGAAACTAAATGTAACCCACAATGCTATCCTAGCATAACAATATTTGATGGATAAGTCTGGGTCCTGAACATGATGGCGGTCCATATGACACTCAGCCCAGGTGTTTTAGATTGAGTCTTTCAGTGCAGAAAAAACAACATTTGGCTTGTAGGGTGGAAAAATAATATTTATTCATTCAAATTATTTTCCACTAGCTAATAAAAAATCTTCCTAAAATTTTTAAAAGGGCTTGCCAGCTGACTGATACATGCTAAAGCTATTGTCATTTTTAGGAAATTATATTGTAACACATTTTTAGACTGTAGCAGAAAATAGAAAGGTTTTTGATTCATTTCAACGCTGGAGGTAAAAACACTATATAAACTGCATGGCTGCATTAGTTATGTAGCACTTGAATCATGGTGGTTGGTTTTGGATTGAGCCGTGGGCTTTTTTTGTCATAATCGATTAAGCTCACTGGTAATAACAACTACCATAGGCAGCAATAAATAACTGCCAAGTAAGAAAATCTGCAGCTGAAATGCCACATCTATTCTACATCGATCAGGCTACAAGGATCCCCATATTGTATCTATATACATAAACAAATCACAAATGGAATTAATTACGCTGTGAGAGTGAAATTAACAATTAACATTATTAATATGCCTTTGGCTGAATCCATATTAGTGAGTCCCGTTCTGTTACTACAGAGCAGGCAAAAAAAGGGTAAGGGAAAAGATACACCATTGGAGTTAATAATGAGTTTAAAAGAACCATTATTAAGGTCACCATAAGTGCTCATGTTTCTAATAACAACACTAATTTGATAGAGCATATTTATTATTAGGAAAATAAGCTCATGCCAAAACTGGTCCTCATGAGCTTTAGGACATTACTAGCCATGTGTTGTGTAATGGGTAGCTCAGTCGGTAAAGCACCAGACTTTTAATCTAAGAGTCCAGGGTTCAAGTCCCTGTTCAGGTAGTTAGTTTGTTACTTTAAGTTGGGCAACTCTGACAAAAACAGCTTTGTACAAGAACGAGTCCTGGTTTCTGTGTCTTGGGACTGTGGTAGCCTA
The DNA here is from genome assembly GCA_034780255.1 of Parotocinclus maculicauda. NCBI lineage: Eukaryota > Metazoa > Chordata > Actinopteri > Siluriformes > Loricariidae > Parotocinclus > Parotocinclus maculicauda. Next base: position 18,197 of record JAUZSU010053934.1, on the reverse strand, counting down.
GCGGTTAAGGCACTGGACTCTGGACCTGATGGCCCGGGGTTCAAATCCCACCTCTGTCAAGCTGCCACAGTTGGGTCATTAAGCAAGGCTCTTAGCCCAACATTGCTTGAATTGTAAGACTGTATCAGTTGTTGGTCGCTCTGGATAAGGGCGTCTGCTTAAATGCGTAAATGTAAATGATGCTGCGTAGCAGGTACAAGTCATTAATAGGTGTTTCACTGCAAAATCTCAAACAACAGAACAAACCTTCTCTCAAAAGTCATAACAGTGGCAAGCAGAAGAAAAAAAATCTAAAGATTTGCTGTAGTTTACTGAGGTTATGGTTAGGTACAGCATTAATTAGCCAGAATAATTATTAGGTCAACAAAGATAGACACAGATATGTGTGAGAGTGTGTGTGTGTGTGTGTGTCTTGTCTTTCTATATTTGTGAGGATCAAATTACACTGTGTTTTCAGAATGTGATGTGCACGGTCGTCCCCCCTACGATTGCCAAGTCCATGTATTTCTAAGGTATTGGATTTATATGCTATTTTGCCAATAGCAATTGTTTTTTCACTGGATGGAATTAAACACACCACCACACAAATAAATTTAAGGAAATGAAATGGCTAACGAACACATTGGGGAGACTCTGAAATGCAGTATATGCACAATAAATTTAATAATTTGATTATTTCCATATTTGTGTGAGATTACTGCCTTGTTGCAAAGTAGAAATCCGATTACTGTCTGACTCATGTAATCTGAACCTTCCCCATTATCTGATTACTCTAGTGCATGTATACATGTTAATCAGATTACTGACAAAATTATTGGGTTATTAAGTGCATGTAAATTCACTGACTGATAGAAACACCTGGCAGTTTGGCAATCTCCCTACTTCTTTTTTTTCAGCCAAATGATTTGCTTTATGATACTGAGATTTAGGTGTTGGTGTAGTATTAATTGGATACAGTAATCATGATATCCGTTGAAAGTCCTCACAAGGATAGTGAGACATGTGTGTGTGTGTGTGTGTGTGTGTGTGTGTGTTTATGTGTGTGTGTGTGTGTGTGTGTGTGTGTTTGGTTGCATCATTCAGACTCTCAGACTATGGCAGCTAGATATGGATTTATCTGCCAGAGTGCTGCTTTGCTTCTGCTCTACTAACAAGATGGCCAGTTCCTCAGTGTTGCTCATACAGAAGACTTGAGGATGAGCTTTCTGGAATTATTTAAAGTACATTAAAGCATTTTCTAAACCCTGTCAGAAAATACAGCTCTGTTTCCACAGTGTTGCAGTGTTACTGCTGCACACTCTCTGCTCAAGACTTCTTATACTGACTGGTCTAGATTGTTAGCTTCTGTGCAGAGTGTGTATCGCAACTGCAGGGTTCTAGCTTTGCTCTCAGTTACTGTGCTTAGATACTCTGCTACAGTGTACTGCCGATTTAGAAAACGATAAGACTACAGTCTTTTTTTGGGTTAGGCCTGTGTTGAGCAATTTGCTCATCTCTTGGGATTGCAAGATTTAAGCATGGTACTAGTGGGGTGACTGCTCTGTAAGTTTTTTATAACCTTTTTGAATATTCAGTAACAGAGGAAATCTGTCTAATTCAATCTAATTCCCGTTCTCTCTCTCTTCTCTCTCTCTCTCTCTCTCTGTCTCTCTCTCCTCTCTTTCTTCTCTCTCTCTCTCTCTCTCTCTCTCTCTTTCTTCTCAAAGCATGCCTTATCTTGTCACTGCTGTCAGGAATCGAGGGCTGACTGGGCAGAGGTGTGTGTAAGGGTGGGTGTTTGTGTCTGTGGGTGTGTGTGTTTGTGGGCTGCTGGACAGATGGCCCTGTGACATTGGCCGCCACACCAGCTGGCACATCCATAACCCCCCTCTCCTCACCCTCACTCAGTCCCACTCCACACCCAACAGGGGGCTGGACTTGATTAGGCAGGATTAATGATGAGCCATGTGTGTGCATTTGTGTGCACATGAGTGTGTAACACAGTGACAGTATTTGTGTGTTAGTTGACTGTATTTGCTGTTAAACTTTCCACGGCTGCTGCTCCTCAGTTTCCATTGTGATGGTAATGTGGGATCATCCTGACACACAAAAAACACACGTCGATGAATTCCCTCAAGGAGTCAGAGCAGAATGGCTCATACAGAAGATAGAAAAAGAAGCAGCTGTTTGCCTACACACCACTTTTCAGACATTAAAGCGGCTAGTTCATGCTGAACTAAGGATTACTTAAGTTCTGACTGTGTGTTTCATAGACCATAACACACTGGAATACCACTGGGAGAGAAGTGATATACACGGTCTTCCCAGCTTGTTGTTTATTTATTCAACAACATTGTATGGGTTGGAATGAACACATTCTGATATAATACATTTAAATGAACAAACAACCCCCATGTGATTCATGAGGTTGAGAGGAATACAGTGTGTATTTCTTTGTATTATGAATATGTGTGTGTGTCCAGCAGTTCACATTTCCACTGGTTAATCAGACTGCACTGAAGTTTTGCTGAGGTCGTTACTGTGTCCAAATCAAGAAAACAAGAACCAGAGGGTCCAATTTAAAAAAAGTCCCCAGAGGCTGACAGGGGCTCAGGCTTAACTTCTACTCTTCACTTGGAAGCAGCTGTTGTCCAAACCTTGGCACCATGGAGTCAATTATAAAGACTGCATTTGATATCCACATGCCTGCCCCCTCCCCAACCTTGTCCTGCAATAAGTGCTGCTGTGTACTTAGTAGAGGATAGAAAGACTTCGCCTTTGCCATACCAAAAAAATAATCAGGGTCTTTGAGCTGGGCATAAATCATTACTGTTGCTGGTTGTTGGGATTGGGAAAACTGTGTAGTCACAGTTTCTTTTCAGGACCCAAAATGTGCTCACTGTAATTGTTAGGAGAAATAGTGGTGGATGGATGGCTTCTGAAAGCATGAGACATGGCCCGGGTGGCATGCTGGCAGCAGGCTAGGGAGCCATGTATAATTGTGCTTCCACCTGGAGCAGGCTCGGTGTACATGCAGGCGCGGCGTGTAATTTGCGCCGGACGGCTGACATGAATGACAGCATCCTACTATTGTCACCTGACAGGCTATCACTCAAACCTACCCCTGTGAGAATGGAAATCTTGCTCGCACCCTTCTTTTTTTGTCGGAAACACACACTCCCTTTGTCATTCACAAGCACATACACACACTCAATCAGTGCTTCTCAAACCCATCACTGTCTTATCACTTAGAGACAAAGAGAGCTTTCATTTCTGACAGGACTGTGCAATGCAGTGACAATGTTTGATGTGTTCTGAGAGTGCGCCTGCATTATTTGTGTGTAGGTGCTTGTGCTCTGAACGGCTTTCTTTAGAGACTGATTCAGTTTGTGTTCTGCACACTATGACATATATAGCTAAACAACGGCTAGAAAGAAAAGCCAGGGACTTGCACAGTGTTTGATGTCACAATTTTACTTTAGGAGCCGTCATTTTAACAGCTCTATGTATACTGGCCTGTCTGTTCAAAAACGATGTGTTTTGAATGTTTTGAGCTGTTCCTTTTATTGCTATTATATAACTTATAAGTTGGGTTATATACTTTGGAATACAGCCCTTTATTTTTTCTGTAGTTCCCATTCTATGTCACTGGGGAGATTGAAGAGGGCAGATGGAAAGAGAGTAAGGGACAGAGTAGCATTAATTTGGTAATGGGTATCACAGGACTGGGCTATGAAACTACTACTCATAAGGGAGTAGGAGCTTAAAACTGACTGCCAAACGATCTATCCCAAATGCCGCTGCTCTTCAGAGAGAATTTCAGAGTAGGAGGCAGGGCAACACTTACACACATGAGTGTTTTGCAATCCTGAATCCCAGCCGAATGGAATTTTATGTGCAAAAGAAGATAGTGAGAAAGCAAGTTAGACAGGTGCACTGAGTCTGCTCAAAGTGCTTAGACGTGTGGGAATGCGTCGTAATGACTACTGTGTGGACGAGTGTGCATGTTTATAAGACAGTGTGCCTCTTACCTGTCGCAGTGGTTGCACTTGAAGGGCTTGGCGCCGGTGTGTTTACGGTAGTGCCGAGTCAGCTCATCGCTGCGGGCGAAGCGCCACTCACAGCCTTCCCAAGAGCATTTGTATGGTTTCTCACCTGCAAAACGTGACACATTCCACTTTGGTAAATCGTTTGGAATTTAAATGTATTCACACACAACTCCAATGTTTAACTGTGTATTTCATTTATTTCTCATATTAAGCAGTCAGGCGCACTCTCAAAGCCTTATTCCCACCTTGCCTGTATTCTTGGAGCCAACCACTCACATATTCCCTGCGGCCGAAATGTCTTGAACACTCAATGAGCCAAATCAAGGGCAAATTTTCTCCTTTTTGCCAAGTTCCATTAAAAAAAAGATAGTCCTGCCTAAATTAACTCATTGACTGTGACAACATTAATTTATAATCCAGAGTCATGTTTCCAAAACATGAAACCACTTCCATTAACTGTTCTCCACCCCCTGATGAGAGATCTGAATTTTGGATGAAGTTAAGCAGATGGGGGAGAAAATCCCCATTGTTCAACGTGCTGTACTTTATCTATCCTTAAAGGCCTTGAAGGGATGGGGTGACCTCAGTGGTCACGGTTCTACCCAAGCCTTAAGCAACTATCCTTAGAGTGCAGACTGGGATCTGTTCATAGGCCTTGATGCCCGTAGGAGGAAATAGAGGGGTGTCAGCAGTGCTGATTCACTTCCAGGGGTGGTAGGGATAATTGGGGTCTTAATGATGCTTAATGGGGAGTAATATTCTATTCACAGTCAGCCAGCTGCCAGCTTTACTGCTTGTTCTAATGTCCACCAATCTTCCTAACTAGACTAAAGAGTCTCTTAAACAAAGATTTAAGTTTCTTGATTGAGAAGTGTTGTTCCCCATATTACAGACATTACAGTAATGTAAAAAATAAGGGGCTGGTCTCTGTACCACCCATGCATGTCCTCAGGACAATGGCATTTTACCTATTACAGATGGATAGCGTCCTAGGAGCTTGTATTGGAAGATTTATTGAATAAATTACAGATTCTTCTTTTCTTCAGGTAAATATAACTTGGGAACACAATTGCTTTGTTACATTGCTTATCAAGACACGTTGTATGGCACAACTCTTATGCACTTATTTTAGAGAAAATGTTATACAATCTGGATAGCTTCTTATGATGAAATAGAAAGTAAAAAAATGGCATGGCCTGGGTGACAAAGGCAAACTGTGTGATGTAACTATTGCCACCTTTCCTCTTCGCCTTCCACCATGCATATTTCTGTTTGAGGATTAGAAGCAACAAATGGAGAGAACCATATTTTGCACTATCGTCATGTCTGTAGACATGTAGACATCAGTATTGGTCAGCTGCAGTCACAAAGTTCTGGTTTGTGCTTTTATTGGATTTGCCTGTCCTTGAGATTCCCTAGTTTATAAAATCAGTGGCAGATAATATTCCCAAAGAGTGCACTCGTATATTCACAGATGGACGGAACCAGAGAAGAGCCCTCCCTTGCGCTGCAATTTGCAGAGTGGTGGGGCCGCAGGTGTGAGACACTAAACGTTTCACACTGCAATCTGGGTAATTGGCCAGAGACCCCTACCCCCATCTACACACAAAATGACAAACATTCACTTTCTCCCCCCTTCTGCCATAGCTCTCCCTATTTCCCTCCCTCCTCTCTCTGTCAGACAGCAGCAAGGCAGGCTTGGACCTGCAACCACGGCAACCACAACACCAGCCAATTATAACTTGGGGAGGCATGGATGCATGATGGAGTCGCCTAGCAACCAGTCAGAACGAGAGAGACTGTGTGTGATTGCGTAAAGTTGAGAGTGAGGGAGAGCTGTGCAGTTGCAGTTTGTAATGGCAGGACACTCTGCAGCACCAACCAATTACTGCTCGTATTCGAAGAGTGTGATGTAGTTGCCTGGCAACCCAAATGTAGGGAGTGGGGGAGAAGACTAATGCTGGACCCTCAACTGGAAAAGGAGCTCAGCTTCTTCTCCAGTAAAAAAAGCAAGTTGGTGCTTTTAACTGGTGTCCAGGGCTACAAACAACTAGGCTATTACCGTCTTTCCACTGATAGGGTTTCCTAGCAACTCTCTTGCTAATGAACTACCCCAGGCCGTCTTCCCATCAGTGGTATGGGTGCTAATACCACAGTTAATTACATTTTTCCAGTCAACTGAAGATGGACTGAGCTATTGTGATACCTGAGGATTGGATTTTTGCAGCGGTTCATTTAAAAGGCATGCATTTTACTTCTCTCACCTAGAACAGGAGCTGTCAATCATAGCTGGTATCAGACTGAACACCTTTCCTCCACATTATATACAGAGAGGAACACCATTAGCACTGGTATCATCATGTAAGATTCACTTATCAGTCATGCTTGAAAGTTCATGAAGCTTTTTGAATTTTTTATATTTTTGCATATACATGCAGATTTTCACATTACTATATTTTATCTATTACTATAACTCTGTTAATAAAAAAAATTAAATATAAATATTGCAACTTTTATTTATTAAAAAAGCAAAAGTACGTTAACCTTTGCATTAAGTATCTGGTTTAACCTCCTTGTGCAGCAATATCCAGCTATCCATCCATCCATTATCTTCCACTTAATTCACACAGGTTTGTGAGCCAGCCGGTGCCCACCTGGCAACTCTGGGCGCGGGGTGCCAATCCATCCACACAGTTACACACTAAGGGCCACTTTAGAGACCCAATTAGCTTAACACATGTTTTTGGACTGTGGGAGGAAACCAGAGTACCCAGAGTAAACCCACGCAGACATGGGGAGGACATGCAGACTCCACACAGAAAGAACCCAGGCTACTCCACCCTGGGATTGAACTTCTTGGTTCTTGGTGCTACCCACCAAGCCACCGTGCTGCCCTGTGCAGCGATAGCTGAAACAAAAAGTTTCTAATAACTGTTGATCAGTGCTGCACATTGGCTTGGAGGGATTTTGTCTCATTCTTCCAAACAAAACAGGGCTATTGTCTGGGCGCATGACCCATATTCTCTTAAGATTAATTTCTTGCAGTCCTGAGATCTTTATTTAGAAATTGTGGGTATAACTAAGTCATTGTTCTGTCAATGATGGCAAGCCTTCCTGGCACAGGTGGTGCAAAACAGGCCCAAACCATGATATTACAGACACCATGTTTCGCAGATGAGATACGATTCTTAGCTTAGCTACAGTGGTTTTTTTTTCTCCACACATAATGCTACTCATTTAGACCAAAAAGATCTATTTTGGTCTCATCCATAAACAAAACATAGGCTTTTGGCTTTCCCACACAATCTGTATCAACCCACAGATGGGTGGCAGTGTTGTTTTTGCAAGGCAGTGCTCCTTTCAAACTTGCCATGCACACCATTGGTGTTTACAAGGTTATGTTAATGTTATAACCTTTCCATCTTTTCCACATAAAAAAATTAACAGCAAGTCACAGATATGAATTATTGGAACATGTTCCTTAATCGATATACTGCTCATTTGTTTCTATTTCTGTGCTTTTAAATCTACTGATGATTTAGGTCACATTTATGCAGAAATATATAAGGGCTCATAAACTATAGGCGGCACTATAAATTCTGCAGTAATTTTTGTCTACTTGTGTCAGTAACCTATTGAAATAATAACCAAAAAATGAGGATTAAGCTAATTACATCACAAATCCTGCACATAATGAATATATTGAAAGCAGACCTGGCATGTAGCGCTCTGTTTTTATGTTCTGATTTTCCCTTTGTTACATGTTCTTTCCCTGCCAGGAACACTGCTTGTGTGCTAGTATCAGTGTACAAGTCATTAGCATTGCTACCGCTTGCAGAAACCTGCTGAGTCAACAGCCGGCCTCGGGAGCAAGATTAGCCACAGTGAGACCATCAAAGCAGCAGGACTTGGGGCCATTGTAGAGCGAAACTCCCTCTCAGGGTTCAGTGGGAGGGCAACAGCAGTGAAACAGAGGTCAATGTGGCTAAATTAGCTAAGAAACAAGTTTTAGCCCACCCAGTTAATCAATCAACTTGCAATTACAGACTGTGCTGACAGGCTTTGTATGGTGTGGCCAAGCTTATTTAAGTTGAGATGAGGTGGAAAAACCCACCTTCATGGTTTCTGAGGAAGACCAGCAAACAATCCCTTTTTAACATCTTAATTTCTACATTATCACACAATGTAATGATTTGACAGAATCTCACCTGTGTGTGTCCTCTGGTGTGCCTTTAAGTGTGAGCTCTTTGTGTAAACCTTTCTGCAACCATTGAACTGACAGCGATGTACCCTCTTTTTGTTTTCAGGGATGTCGCAGATGCCTGCTGATCCCAAGCCTCCTTCGCTGTCGCTCTGTGTTCCCCGGCCTGTTGGTGAAGGTAGTGACTGTGTCGCTATGAGCTTGGCAGTGCCCAGTCCCACTTTCTTAGCCACCAACTTGAGAGTCAGTGAGCCATCAGCTGTGGCTGTAAGAGTCTGTGTGGGCTTGACCAGGTGCCGGCCCAGCTCAGGTGAAGAGGGAGGCGTTAGGGAGGTAACAGCACTCAGCTGTGCTGGATGGACACCCCCATTAGTCTCTTTCACACTCGCCTCGATAGTCTTGCCACTGGGCTGAGAGAGAGCCTTGGGCAGAGACACGACCATTGGCGGGGGGCTGGGCTGATCAGCTAGTCCAGGCAGCAGGGGATCTATCAAGTCCTCATCGCTGTCCCCTTTCATGAAACCTGGTGTCAGGAGGCAGTCCAGATCTTCATCAAAAAGGTCAGACAGTCTCTTGGGCTCCGTCTGTAGGTACCGCTCCAACTCCAGACATGTCTGTGGAAGGAATGAGCTAAGGTCAAACATAGGTAACCAAAACACTGGTAAGACTTGCTTGTTAATTGACCAAAGAGAAGCAGGTTGGTAAATACACGTGAGCAAGAAATAAAAAAATATATATAATTTTTAATAGTCTTTATTCCACCTTTTAATGACCATTATAATACAGACCGTACATTTACTCATACAGAATATTATCCTAATCTTTCATACACTTTTTTAGCTTTCAGTTTGTATTAAATACACTGCTCACAAAATGTATACGAAGAGGATCCCACAAAAATAGCTGGACAATCTCATCCTGATCATGCCCCATGACTGTCGGTGTGTTTTGGCAGTCTAATCCAGTTTGACATGATTCTGTTGTGAATCATGACAAAAATGTCATTTGCCACCCAATAACAATTATTGAATTTGCATCTCACTTGCTTAATTGAACAACTTTCTATGACTTTTCATTTCATGATTGAAATATCTCCTAATTTGTGTGAGCAATGTATAAGACCAGTAAGCTGGGTGGATGATATTATAGTGTAAAGAATAAGTGGCACCTGTCGCTGGAAGTGGCTGTAGCGCTGCCTGGCACATTAACACATTCTTTGTCAATCGAGTTTCTGCTGGGGTATTCGCTTTCCCTATGAAGGTGTCATACAGCATGGTGGTGCAATGATTAAAGCTGCCACCTCACTCTAGTGATCCACGGTTCGATTCCAAGTCCATACTTCACCTGTGTGCAATCTGCATGTTCTGTCTGTCCTTTGTGTGTGTGCGCATACACCCTGTGATAAACTGATCCCGTGAAATAGTTTGCCACCCTGTTTTTGGGTAACCTTTTACCCTATGGTGCTAGCCTTGTCTCTTACAAACACAAGTGGATTCACACTATGCCCCCTTGTCTTGTACCACATCTGAGAACTATTGTAAATTTAGGCTTTTTTGCTGTTTAGTAAATGTGAGGGGCTCTTGCAAAATTTCTGATCTTTTATTTTTTTAATAAAAATGGCCTTAATGCTTTATCTAAAAACTAGAGACTGGGAGCTTTACAAAAATTGGATGAAAATGTACTAAATTATTACTTTTTATACTATTACTTTGCATACCATCACTGGATAGGCTGTTCATATCCAATGAAAATATCCAGTGAGCAACAGTTATCTGAGGTCACAGATTAGCCAGACTGGTTCAAGCCGATAGAAAGACAACTGTAACACAAATACTCACTCGTTACAACTGAGTTAGTCGTCTCTGAATGCACAACACATCTAATCTTGAAACAGCCTGGCTACAACAGCAGAAGACCATACCGGCTGCTGAGTGGCATGTTTTAGGTGGAATATAAAGAAATATATATATTTTGGATAAGTGAAACATAAATGTTTTATTTATTTATTAAATAAATAAACTTTCACTTTAATATATCAGGCACATTTGGCAGGGTAGGTGTGGAGCTGTTTCTGGTTGAGGTTGAAGAGTATCAGTGTTTTTTTCAAAAGTAAGATTTCATGAAAATTTCATGAGATTTCAAAAAATCATGTTTTTTGGCATAAACCAGCCATCGCTCAGTGCCTGCCATGGTGAGAAGCACTTGTTTTTACCAGAGCTCCTCACATATTTGTTCTATACAAACAACTGCACTCCTAAGTGTAAAAGAAATTATTAAAAATATATGTCAAATTCCAGCATTGAAATAACATAGAAATATAAAGCTGTATATAAAACAACAAAACAACAATAAAACAACATTAAATACAAAATGTGGTGTTTCCTTTATTTTATCTTACCATTACAGTACTTAAGAAGCCACATTGTTTTACAGTTTTGCTGACTATGCTGTTTTTATATAGGCTTCTGAATGATTATTTTTAGGTGTGTTTTTTCAAGGGTCTTGATATAATCTCATAAGGAATCTAGTTATCCAGAGCGACTTACAACTTATACAATCTTACAATCCAAGCAATTGTGGGTTAATGGCCTACCTCATGGGCCCAACAGTGGCAGCTTGGCAGAGGTGGGATTTTAACCCTGGACCTTCTGGTCCAGAGGCCAGTACCTTAACCGCTAGGCAACCACAGTTACCTTGCAAGATCTCCAGTCTTTGCAAACTCAGTCTGTGACTAAAGCTCTGTGGCTAGTATTTACATGCAAGAGGATGTCAGACTTTAGTCTATTAAGACAAAGTTATTATATAACTTTCAGAAAATGGATTTTTTAATCCGAATTGCCCACATCCATATAGACTGCACATGATTTTTACAGAGGCAGCTGTTGTGTTCTGTACTAAGCTACAATTAGCGGACACATTACGGACGCACTTTATCCGAGAGCAACTGAACCGTACCTGAGTTCAACTCTTCAAGTGTGCCTGAGCACTAATCAGTGTACCACACCTGGGTAAAGTATGGAGTAATAACACTAGTCAAACACACCATGCTTTGACAATCAAATGTGCAGATCGCCTAGTTTGAGCACACTCTAAGAAACTGAAGGTGTCAACAAACACAAGAGCAGTGGACATATGAGGAGTTTGAGTGATTGATCACAGCTACAGGGCAGGCTTATTAATATTGATCCATTCTGAACCCTTTGTGTTTCTATGGGAGAAAAATAAAACATTTCAGGCTTCTTACATTTCATACTAAGCGTAAGAATTAGGTATGTATCCATGCAGGTGCTTGTGTGCCTGTACATCTGCCCTTTACACACTTGAAACGGACAGCTTGCTTAAAGTAACAAGGGTTTAGCATTCTTCTGCACAGGGGGATTCATTAAACTGAAAAATCCTTCCATAGAGGAAGAACAGAAGAGAATGAGAGAAAGTGAATAAGAGAGTCAGAGAGGGTCTATGGCTCACTGACTGCCTATTCAGCAGTTTCTTTTCTAATGGTTCAACAATATTGTTCTCCAGTCACAATGACTAGTCTGGATATTAGAGTGCGCTGTTCCACATGTCACAGTAAAAACACTTTTCAGCAGGGTTAGAGGAGTGTAGGGGAATAAAACAACCCTTCCGGCTCTTTCCTTCATGTCATCAGTGCAAATTATGGCCGCAGCTACTCCATTATCTGCACTTAAAAGATGAAAGAATGCCTCTAAAGCTTATACTTATGTTTCCTCTTCTGCTTCTTTAACCATACCTTAAATAAATAAATCTCTGTGGCATGATGATAAGCTGCACTTTACATATAGTAAAAAGCCTTCTGGAGAGTGTATACATATTAGAGTCTATGTACCACACACATTCTTCTGCAAATCTGCCAACTGGGCAGTTCTTGCCTATAGTATTGTTAGGATATTTAATATGCCTTGAAGAAGCTCATGTTTCTAATACAATGTCATATATGGTTTAAATTCATCACAGTCCTGAAGTGACCTTCAAGTACTGACGCTGATTAAATCCTAAAACAGTTTGTTCCAGAAATTACCATTACACTCCTAAAAATGGCTGTTGTGTCACCTGCAGTGAATTGAAAATAATTCAAATACTTCATGATATCAATCATTTTTTTTGCCTGCTCATACATGACATTGAAGATTCTTTTAAAACACTGCACAGCCATGTAAATGGACAGTTTAAAATAATTTAATAAACTCACACATACAAAAAGAACCCCAAACAACCACAAAAACGTTTAACACAACTATACCTCTGCACTCCAAAGTAGCCTATTAATTAATAAATAAAATTAATTAGGCAAATTTCATTATATTAATATTGATGTTGTGATTTTAATAAATGATTTTAATAAATGTTGTGATTTTAATAAATAAACATACAAGCATTAGGTACTTATATTAGAAACAGCATGCTGTGCAAGTTGTTACCTCGTGTGCCCGACGTTGTCAAACTGCACAGCTACACTCTGCCATTTTGCTTGTTGCAGATACCTTTCAGTAGATTTCTAATTTTTGTTTGCTGAACTAATTTCTGTGGAGCTTATTGTATTTATCAAAGTTTTAAGAACGCAAGCATTTATTGTCAATGTACATGACTAACAAACATAAGATAGTTATATATTAAAATGATAATGTTGCTGTTTATGGTTGTAATCAATTTCCCAAAGTGACTACATTCTTCAGATTTAAAATCAGAATTTAGTATGAGAACAAACAGTTTGATCGCGTTAACTACTCGAAATAGTCCCATCAGCTCCAGTACAGCAACAATGCATGAGACATAGTATAACCTCCAAAAAGTACTGAACAAATAAGTATATTCATATCTTAATTGTGGTTTGAAAGTGTGCAAGCTTCAAATAGCAAAAGTTTCAATTGGATAAAAATCCATTATATAAATAGTTTTGAATTTGCAGTGTTGGTGACTCAGTGAATAGAGCTGGCTGCTGGAAACAGCAGTGTCACAAGGACTGGATTCAATCCCAGGTGAGGTTTGCAATGTGAAGGTCGAATGGTATGTGGTATGATTACGGAAAAACCCCAGCTACTCGGGGTGTACTCCTTATGTTGGGCTCAATCCTGGATAAATAGAAAGGTTTGCATCAGGAATGGCACTGAGCATATAACCTGTCAGGTCTAACATATGGTCACTATGGTGAACCCTAATGGGAGCAGCTGAAAGAGGATTTTAATTAAGTTTTGTATTTAAATGTTGTGAAACTAAAAATTTAATTCAATATCTCTATTCAACACTTTACCAAATCCTAGGATGTCACTGATACAACAATCTAAATTTTACAGGAGCAAAATACAAATCATATTAGTAGTAATTAGATAGTAAAGACTACTCGAAAGTGAAGTAGGTATTTAAAAGTTTAATGAAAACGTATAATGACCATATATAACATATTGTTATATTGTAAAACAAACAAAAAAACTTCCATTGATATTCATTCCCGTCTTTGTGAAATTTATCATATGTTCGTATATTCACTCTGCTGCCCATGTGAAAAAATAACGGTTTATTGCCTGCTACCCTACCAAAAAGACCATTTCTGATCAAGTTTCTTCAAACTGTACAAGAAAGAACTTGGCATCCTAGTAAATCTGCCAGATGCTGCTACTGCGTGTGTATGGGGAGGTCACACTGAATACTTGTCACTGTAGCTTTTAGAAGCTGTTTTTCTTTTTCATTTCTTTGATACTGCATACAAATGACCTGTATTTTCTGGGTGCATTCTAGTATAAAAATTATTAATAATTAATATAATTAATATATGGTCATAATTAGCTTACCTTTGCTAAAACAATGGTATATCTAATCTAATGGTGATCTAAGACTTTTGCAATCTTAACAGACTGACTTCTCTGAAATATTTGTGTAACTCACTTGCCATGCTACTAAGCAAAAGGATCAAATACTGGCAAACATTATTTGAGAATTTAAAATGTTTGAATGCATTTTACTCATTGCAATATTGTTTTTAATAAGTTTTCTACTTTGAACCTGTAATACTGATTGCTATCTGATGCTGTCAAGAGGTGATAAGACACAAAGGCACAGCTCCAGAGAGGGGGAGAACACTGTGCCATTAGCTAATGCGGTTCAGGTCCGAGCTAGACACAAAGAGTCGGTTCCTGCCTCTGTCTCACTTTTGCATGATAAAGTTAGAATTTTATCTGAAACTAATACTTCTATATCTCCCCCTGTCTCACAATTTTTTTTTATCCATTTCTTGCTCTGTTCTGAGATTGCGGCTATGATTTTTTCCCCAAATACAAATAGGTTTTAATTAAAGCGATTTGGCTTTCATCAGATGCTATTTGAAGCTTTACCCTATGATGAAAAGCTGATCTCTCTCTCTCGCTCCACAGCATGCGTTGATGACTAATTAGCCACTCAAACGACCCAGCGAAGAGAGGTTCTTTATTCAGCTAATTTGCTGATGGGAAGCCCAAGTGTGTGTACTCTCGCATCAGATACTTGTTTTGTGTGCGTAAAATGAAGCGGTAACTAAGAGCTGATTCTTGATTTTTATTGCCATAATGGTAAAGAAAACCCTCTGCTTTTTGTTTATTTTGCACTCCACGTAGGTTGATGAGACAGCAAGCTGGCATCTAGCATGCATGGGAATAGTGTATGACTGTTTTAAATGAGGTTGTATTATGAAATGTGTCTGTGATATGCCATTTTTGCACTCCTCTGCAGTAGTCAGGAAAAAAAACACACCAACCCTGTCCATCCACTACAGCTATTATCATCCATACAACCTAACGATCATAACCACTCTACTGTAAAATTAGTACTATGTTCTTGATTAATTTCAGGAAGGTTTTAGCACTGTTTGCACATGGTGCAAGCTTGCTTTTTCATTTATTTGATTTGAAACGATACATTTTTTTCTTGTCTGAGGAGCCTGTGGCTGCTGATGCACCATTAGCTCTGTAACGACATGACAATTACTAAGGAACCCTGGGAGAACCATTGTGCCAAGTGACAGGCGCTTATCATCAACTGCATGAAGCATTTCAGGCCTAACCTCAGGTTCTACCCATCCTTACAGAGTGAGAGAGACAGGAAGCTAGCCTGTTACAAGCACCCAGCCTGTGGTCGATCCTATCTGTTCCACTGGCATTTAAATTGTCATCACCACAGGGTGAACATCACAGTCATCTGAGTGCCATGGAGTCACCGATTGGATTTCACGGATTTGCTTTCAGCTGGGTGGCAAACTTGGCCCTCTCTCTCAGGGCCCACAGACCCAGACTGCCATATTTAGCCTGCTGTTTGGACGGTAGTGATGAATAATTCTGGGGAGGTTGATAAGAGGCTGCTAAGTCCAGGATGACACACACACACTCACATTCTAAGACCTAAGCTTCTTCATCCACTGTCATCTGCCCATCCTCCTTCTACCAAGCCCCAGGGAACCTGACATTTAGAGGATACAGTTACAGCATGATGCAGAGCTTGCGTTGTGATTTACTGTGTGTGCTTCTGCGTTTGTGTGTGTGTGTGTGTGTTTGTGTGTGTGTGTGTGTGTGTGTGTGTGTGTTTGTGTCAGTGTATGTTATTTTGGCAAGGGTGTGTGCACATTTGGTGAGCCCATTGAAAAGTGACCATAAAACCAATGAACTGGAGTAGCTAACAGGCGGTTTTCCTAACAAAAGACCCAACAAAAGGATGAAAAAGTGTCTCAATAAAATGGTTAATGGACAAATAAATTGAAAGGCACTTATGTGAAAAGTCAACATACGTCAGCTTGGTTCAGTCCTAAATGGCCAGGGCAATTCCTTTTGATCTTGCGTGCAATTCCTATCATCAAAGAAAGCCTTCCAAATGAAAGACTCACTCTCTGCTGCCTTTCTAAGGGGTTTTCAGCATCTTTATGTGAGCACGGAGACATACTCACTTCTGAGAATGATCCCTTACCAAAGTCATCCCCACCACTGAACTACAGCATTTAAACAACAGATGACTCAGAGAGCCAACAACCACTTTTAAGATCCTCTAAAAGGACACCATTGTGTACTGCTCGCACATAAATACAAACCAGTGAGGCCATTGCCTTGACAGAGCTCAATGTTAAAACATACTTCTATGACAACTTTAGACCTTTAGCTCGGACGCTATTCTGCAACCTCCTATGAAATTTTAATGAGCACTCTATGATGGAGTGAGTCGACTAAGACTCTCCTGCTGTGTAATAACCCTTCCCTCTGCCTGGCTCTGCACCTGTGTCACCCCCTCCTCCATCTAAGTACAGCAGCCCTACTCACATACTCTCACCCCGTTGCAACGATGGACTAGCACACATACAAACACACATCCACATACATTAACACAGGAAGACAAGCAGGCTTGGACACTGCCCATACTTCCTTTTCGCCTTCCACTTCAGCCCCATCATGTTCCGCCTAATAAACACGAGGGCTATAAATTAGACAAATAGAACAGATCTACGTGGAAGAAAAATGCTAACAGCTGTTAGGAGGGGCAGCACAGATATGCTCTCTTAATTTGGATTAGTTAATTTAATCCAGTTTCATTTGGCCCTGGGCCACCATTGCAGAGGAGGTACACACACACTTTCTGGATCGTTTGACTTGCCCTCTGACATATGGCACATGTCCACAGTAGAAGAAATAATATCCCCTGCTCGTAGTGCAAGTCACAGTGGACAGTTAACCAAATCAAAATCGAATAAGAGATAATTTAAATTTGTTTCTACGGGCTATTTATGTCACAAGGAAAATTACAATTTGTAAAATTGTGTTAAAATCTATTGACAAAAAGTATTTATTTCCACTTCAGTTTCCAGGGTGATATGAGAATACCTGTCCATCATAAATTTCCACCTTCATTTTAGTTTAAAAAGAAAGCGTGTCCCATAAGCACAGCACTTTCTCAGTTCTACAACTGCACTGTTAACAAACGAGTTAATTCGGGACAGGAGCCTGACCAACATAGCTGAGACATTAGGGCAGAAAATAAAAGACCAATTGCTCACAGTGGACAGGTCATTATTAGCAAACTGGCTTGCACAGACACACTGTGAGTGATAGGGGACTGTAGACTGTCCCCAGGCTCTTGCTGAATCTGTCCACTCTGGGTGAGATTTCTTTGTGCATCTCTCCACTAGTAGAAACTGTGCACTTGATTTCTCAGAGGGAACAAGGCTGACTGTGCACAGCACAAGTCCTGCATTTACATATGCGTATCATTATTGTTGTGGTTGCCTGGATACCAGACAATAGTTAAATCCCTTGTGTATATCTGCAAAAGCAACTCCTACAGCTTATGAGCCTGGCAGCCAACATGAACCAAAAACTGGATTTCAGACAGCTTATGCTGCCATGGAAATTGACTCTGAAATCTTCACAGGCTTGTAATCAGGTACCCTGAATGTTTACATATTTAATGTATTTAATGTCTGTATTGTCTTAGCACATGCCTGTAAACGTATATCTCAGGTAAATACTGTCTGTTTGGTAAAACAAAGATCTGTCATTTCACATTACTGAGCCAAGAATCAGAGTAACTCAGACATGTGAAGTGTAGGCTTTGGAGAAAACAGAAAATCAATACATGCCATGCATTATTCTCTGCAGCTTACATGTGGCTGTGTTCCTGACACACTTTAAGGGGTTTTCATTTTCCCATATGGAATGCTCTCTGACTGCCAAACCTGTGAGGTCTCAGTTATGTAATTACTGACATGCTTAATGTGATTAAGCAATATAATGCAATTTTAACCTGACTTAATGTCAGGAGTAGCCATCCAACAAATTTGACCTTGGTCGAATGTGTACTTAACAGGATTGAATTACAATCATAGCACCTTAAGAAGCGGCCTCTACTTTTATTTTTTTTAAAGATTATATATATATATATATATAAATAATATATTATATGTATATTATATTTTATTATATTAATATATATATATATAATTT
>JAUZSU010053715.1:0-21201 GCA_034780255.1 Parotocinclus maculicauda | reverse complement strand
GCATGTTCGTTTAATCGGACCAGCCGGTTATTAGGACCAAAACCATCACGTCCCGATGTGGTCCCATTAACCGGAATTGACTGTACTTGCAGGTTTGTTTAACTATTTTTCTTACGTTATAAGTGTTTAATGCATCGCATCTTTGTGATTTTTTAACTGATTTAGTATGTGAGAAAATGTATTGTAAATCTTGTAAATTTAATTTGTGGATGCTACAAATACATAAACGTACTTTACCAAAACGAGAAGATTTATAAATTAAAGCTCATGCACACATACAATGGCCCAAATAAAGAGCTGGAACTGCAGAGCTTTGGCAACCCAGTTTTGAGAAAGTCTGAAGGTGCAAGTTCTAATTAACACAAACCGACATGAGCTTTTCGTTCAGGCTGCTGCATGCAATATTCATTTTAAAAAGGGGGGTAAAAAAAGAGCACAGTGCACGTGTCCTGGATGCGGTTTCTGTGGTCATGCCTGACGGGAGGATATGGAGCTGATCCATGAGGCCAAGGAAGGCAAAATCATACTCATTATTTTTTCGCTATCAAAATACTGGGGGTAGTGGCAGACTGAAGGTCCTAACAACTCTGTTAAGCAGAAACAAAAAACATTTCATGGCTGAATACATGGCTAGATGGTAAAACCACAGGCCGTCATTCAGAAGGCTTGTGTTATTGGTTGCAATGCTATGCTACGATCCAGGCTCGGAGACGTGACATTAGATATGATCTAATTTGATCTATGAAATACAGATGAAATGCTGATAGATGAGAACTGCTTTATGGCATTTTTGCAGCGTTCACTAGGCATCCCGCATAAACAGATTAAGCTTGTCTCATCTTGAGGGCTTTTTAGGATGCCTTTTTTAGTGTTTAGTCATTCTGAGTGCAAGATTAAAGCTAAACGTCTGTGTGATAGATCAAATGCCAAGCAAAAGAAACATATTTTACAGCAGAGCGCCTATATTTTACCTGGTGAAGGTATGATTTCGTGCTTATACTAGTCATTAAAGCATGATCAGGTCCGTCTGAATGTTGACTTTTCATGTTCTAGTGATTTGTATTTGTGATGCAGTATCTAAATTGAACTTTCGTACTTCACTAAGCTTTTTCAGCAGCCTTTCCTTTTTAAGATACATGTATACGGTATATTTCTATCACAAACTGCATTTGATGTCAAAGCTTTTGCACCTCCTAGATAAGGCAGTCGGGTTGCCTGACAAAACAAAGCCTAGAAAAGTCGGAGACTTGGAATCTTCATTAAAAGGGTGTCGACTGAGTGAAATATTTCAACATTCAGTGACGACTCTCAATTTTACTGGCCCTGAAAGCCGAGTTTACACAAACAGACATGGTCGCGATGTATCCCTGTAAAAGGAATGGTACTGTCATCATCATCATCATCATCATCATCACTAACCACAGCAGTGGCTCATGACATCTGAGCAGGATGAATGGGAAAAGCAAAAATGGTGCATGACATTGAAAAACCGGGATAATTTTCGGTGTGGATTATTCACACTACGGCTGTTGTTCAAACCAACTTCATACATCATAAACTCATCAAGTCGGAGGTGCTGCTGAGATGTTTTGCCTTTCTGGGTAACAGAACACCAGGTGCCATATGTAAGAAAGGTGTGCACGCTTAAAAATGTAAGTATCGATATATTAGAAAGTGAAAGTTGACAGGAGAGTGTGTGTATTCCTCTGCAGGTTGTGTACAGGAAAGGTTACAGCAAGAGTTAACTGTGGGAGGAAATGTCTTTAGTTTTATATTACTTACAATGCAATATACAATTAAAAATAATACAGTCAATTCAGTGCAAATCGTATTTATATCTGGGTTCTGGCATGTTCTGTAAGCAGCACACCAGTCAGCTTATGCCTTTTAGCAGCTTTAATGCACCAGCACAAATGGTGGGGTTGTGTCATATGATAACAAACAGCACAGCAAACTTTACTCCTCGAATTATACGCAGATTATCGTTCTGCTTTAAGATAGCTTTTACCTATTTTATACAATGATCAGCCAAAACTTAAAATCCACCTGGGGGCACTGTACTGTGCATTGTGACACACGACCATCATTAATCATGTACCACACTGGATCTTCTGTCCACACAGGGTAGGATTCATTGCTCTTCCACATCGGTTACTCTTGGGTTACAACATCCTGTCTATAGTTAGTGGTTTGTCTCTTCTCAGACCACGGCTGACTGGGATCACCCACAAGCCTTGTTTAGATGAAGCAGCTCAGGTCTACTTACTCCTTAACATTTTTTTCCACATTCAAACATGTTGACTACTAGAGCTTTGGCTGATCAGTGTACATTGCAGTGCTTTTTATAACTATCATGATTAGGTGATTATTAGAATAGAGAAGAAAAATATTACCTGGTGATTCTGTGCTATTAAACAACAGAATAAAGGGGAAACAGACAGATTACAGATTACAGTCTGCTACAAAGTGCTGCTGTAGGATATGGGAAGCTGATAACATGGGCAATAAGAGTAGAAACAAGGATGTGTACCTAATAAAGTGACTGATGAACATTGGGGTCGGTGGGTAGCACCACTGCCTTACAGTCCCAGGTTCAATCCCAGCCTCTCCGTGTCTGCGTGCTCCTAACCCATAAGTAACTACATATTCTCTTTTCTCTCTGAGCTGATGTTCCGGTACCAGTTCCAGTACCACACCACCTCAGCATCACTCTACTGGTTTACTGTCTACAGAAACCAGTCCCACCAGAGTGCAGGAACTCCCTCAGTCATTTAGTTATTAGGAGACGATGTGCCTCCAAGAACTTACCACTGAGGACTGATTATAAAATCTATTTTGTTTGAAAATCTATTTTGTTATTTATTTTATTACAAACTTAAATATAATTATCGATTTAAATTGTACTATTTATTTAATTGTACTATTACTTTAATATACTTTTAAGTATTTACTCAATTAACATCTAGGCCACCCATGGAGGACGAGTCCCTTTTTGAGTCTTGGTTTCTTCCTTCTACTTTCATGTTTTTCCTTGCCACTGTCACCCTAGGTTTGCTCAATTTGGGATTGGCCTTTTAGGACAAAATAAGATTATAAAGCTACTTTGAGACAATGCTCCGTTATAAAAAGAGCTATAGAAATACATTTGACTTGACTCGACCTGTGGGACGTTCCAATCAGGTGCTTTTCAAACATTCCTCAACTTTCCCCAGTCTTTTGTTGCCCCTGTCCCTCTTTTGGAACGTTTAGCAGGCATCAAATTCAAAATGAGTGAATAAACTTTACTGAACTGTTTTTATTTCTGTTTTATACAAAGTCCCAACTTCATTCGGATTGGGGTTGTGGTCCTACAGGCTTTATAATGGAGAACTGTCCCAAAGCAGCTTTACAAGTTTTTAATGCCTTTTATCATCCAATCCCAAATTTAAGAAGCCTAGGGTAACAGTGACACAGAAAAACTCCCTAAACCTTATAATGAAGAAACTTTGAGAGTATTAAGATTTAAAAAGAACCCAAACTTTTTGGCTGGTTTAGACGACATACTGTATGTAAGAATTAAAATAATTCAACCAAGTTCTATATTTAATTTGTTAATAGTACAGTAATAACCACTATATAAACGACTGTTATAAGTTCTGGTTCTATGCCCTGATGTGGGTGTGGGGCTTGACCTCTATCTGAAGAGAATTATCCCAGCTAACACTCCTATAGTTATCCATTAGTATTTTGATTATTATGGATGTCTTATGAATAATTAGTTATGATGATGATCATGGTTTATCTGTATTCTTTCTCTCTCACGCTCTCAGCTCCGTCCTGACCCTAAAGGACACAAAGGGAAGGGTTACCACAAGTGCTTCACCAATAGATCCATTGTGCAGAAGCTAGCGCTTACCTCATCTGTAGTGGTGACCAGCCATGCAAGACTAAATGAGAAAAGCCTGAGTAAGTGATGAGAGAAATAGAGGGAGATAGAGAGGATCAAGCAAGCTGCAGTGCATCAGCTGGACACTTGCCACAAGTTAAGTCTGATACGGCTCCTAGAGGACTCGGCGAAATCTCGTGATCTCACTCTCTCTCTCTCAATATCTCAGTCCCTTTTATGTGGTGCACCATGTTCTTCTTGACTGCCCAAACCCTTAAAGTTCTCGACGCACTCTCTGTTTCTTTCTTTAGTCCACCATGGGCACGTGAAAACGGTGCGTTGGCCCCGTTACGACGTGACGTCCTCGCTTGCTCATGGCACACATGCTAAAAGTGTGTCAGGCACCAAATAAATCCCGAGGGAAGTACACGTTGCATGAAATTGTGCTACCTAATAAATGTGCGGTAAGAGGAGAGGCGGAGGGGGGCGGCACGGGGCTTGTTGACAAAAGCATGCAATATCTTGCCAGGACACAGAGAGCAGTCATAAGAGGTTAATTGTAGAAGTTTTGAGTGTGCGTCGGTAGCTCTGTTTATATTGTGGTCGGCCGTGTTGGGAGGGGGTAATGAGGTGAAATGATTCTGTGCAACGGTGGGATGTGACCATGGGGCCTCTCCTTAGCGAAACAAGGCTCTGGGGAATGTTTTTATTCAAAATAGCCTACATGATGAGCCAAAGCCTGGCAAATTAATTCTAATTTACATACGGCCGACACGGCCTTCCCTCCTGACCTGCGCAGGCAGACGTGTAACAAGGTTCTAGTCAACTGCTTGACTGATTAATTAATTACTCCCCAGGTGCAACAATTAAGCCGGAAAGTACTAATGGACCTCAGACGGTACTGTGTTTTCATTAGTCATGCATTCACACACACACACACACACACACATGCAGAGGTAAATTTAAATATGCCTACTCATATCTCCACCGGCCACACACACATGCAAACCTGCATTCTGATAAATGTGTGGCACTGGTCAGAGTCTGCTATTTGTGTTATATAACCCACCACGATTACGTGTCTGGAAATGACCAGTCCTGGAAAATGAGACTTCTTCATTTCTTTACTTCAAAAAATCCAAAAAAGTCGAGTCAGATTTATTTACATAGCACATTTTCACAACGGAACCAATATCTTATAAGGCCAATCCCAAATTGAGCCAGTCTAGGGTGACAGTGGCAAGGAAAAAAACCCCTAAACGTTGTAACCTTGGGAGGACCAAGACTCAAAAAGGGACCCATTTTCAACATCCCCAACAAACTTAAATTATGTTTTATTTCCAACTTAATAATGCCCACATGTGGACGCGCTCATGCCAATGCAGAGGTGGTATGTAACAAAGTACTTCTATAATAAAGTTAAATCTTGATTCTGTAATTACTACATTAAAAAAATATCTATACTCCTTCCTTTTTTTATAGAATATTCTAGTAAATCACTGAATGAATCATTTTTACAGGTTTTACATGGCACTCTGAAAGTATAAAGTATGTGTAACACTTTATAATGTTCAATATAATTAATTAAACCTTTATACAATCACATCATATATTTAGTTCATTACTAAATTCAGTAACTCAGCTCATTACTCATAAATCATAAATTGCAGGCCTGAAGTGCAGGCATGGATGTTTATTAATAATGATCATCCTGGGTTCACGTTTTTTTAAATTTGCGTTTTCAATACCATCCCAACTTTTAGGGCTGCACTCCTAAAAATAATTCTATAAATTTGCATTATAGTAGTACTGTAAGTGTACATCTTACAATGGCTGTCGGTTTGAAACTACGGACCTTTTACTATGGTGACTGGTCTGAACATTTAAAACTTGTACCACTAGAGGGCACACAACCGCAGCGCATTTGTACAGTACACATTATATTAGGCTTTAAGGTGGAGTATCACGCCCCATCAGCTTTCTTAACCCACCCTGTTAATTAAGATTAACAGCCTACTGTGACAATTTCATACTGTTCCCGGTGCATGTTCTGAAGGACAGGATATGTAATTAGGTAGGGCACAGTTGTCAAATTGCACTTCATGATGCTAATCGCACCCATGGTTCATGTAATCGCACGTAATAGGGATAAGTTCATTGCTAGACTGCTAATAAGTGTAATAAATAGTTCTTATTTTATAAAGCGTACTAGGGTGAGGAATGAAAACACAGACATAACCTACCAGAGGAACAAAATGGCCGTGCACAATATAAAAACAGATTATTTACAGCTTGTGACTCAGCGATGGTTTTTTTATCTTCCCTACACTAATCAGAGTAAACCCACACGGACACAGGCAGGTCATGCAAACTCCACCACGTTGGATCAAACTGGAATCTGGAGCAGTGGGACGGCCGTACCGACCACTGTGCTGCTCCGGTTATTCTTATTAACACAGTCGACTTTAAAAATGCCACATTTTAGGGAACAGAAAAGCTTTCCATATTTCCACGTTCAGACATTTCTCAATATGCATTTGTAATCTTGTGCACTCAATTACTGTTCCATGTAAAAGTCATCTAGCCAGGTACATCCCTAACACCATGCCCACATGTTCATGCTCTGCACGTTATTAAGAAAGCCTCGGGAAGTGTCTTCTGTAAATTTGGGACAGCTAAATATCCCACAGTCAAGTGTCTCCTGCAAAATGTCTCCTGCAGTCCTCTGGAGTTTCTACTCGTACTACCAGGTACTATCCAAACTTCTCATTCTTGGTATTGAGAGACACCTTTATTTATGAGGGGGGAGTAAATAAAAAGTAATGGTTGTAGTGCTGATTATCTACAACCATAATAATCAAGCCTAACGTGTTAAGGTACTGGACTATGGACCAGAAGGTCTAGGGTTCAAATCCCACCCCTGCCAGGTTGCCACAGTTGGGTCCCTAAGCAAGGTCCCTAAACCACAATTAATTGGATTGTAAGACTGTATTATAGCATTAAACACTGATCACTGGCCACTGGTTTGTGTTTGACCACAAGAATAAAGCCTTATGAAGCTTTGTAGGTGGTGTTGAGTCTATAAACAACTTTAAAACTCAGATGCTCGGTTTATTCTTGGATTAGATTGTGCCTTCGTTGTAAAGAAAGTTTCTCTGAATATGTCTGGATATATATGAGTATAACTTTACCATTTACCATTATGTTTTAGAGCAAAGTATTAAACCATGCTATAACAAACGTATAGTAAATGGAGAGTCTACATGCACTAGACATGGGCGTGGTAAGTCTAAGGGTATGAGGGAAAAAAAAGATGTCTGACGTTTGTCATTTTGGAACCTTGCGGTCTGAATGTTAGTTTGTCCCACGAGGATGAGAAAAGGACAAAGGCTTGGTGACTAATTTCTGCAGGCGTCTCGCTCTTACGCCAGCGTCTGTAACACAAGGCACAGGTATGAGACGGTCAAACCTGAAAATCTGCCACTGTCTTTCGCGTTTACAAAAAAAAACGTTTCCTCAAGCCAAAATCAGTCAAAAAATTTACTTTATTTTGAAGAGAAACAGCCTCCAGAACTTCAGGTCTTAGGGTCGCCTTGGTTATGTATCTGTTACATCCTTAAAGGCTTTTCTTTGGCCCCGAGGAGAGCACTGAATAACTCAAGTTTTAACTACTGTCATTTCTCCATGGTAAACATACAAATACAACCCCGGTTGACATTTCCTAACTCTTGGCAGCCGCTCGATGGATATTCAAAACGCTGAGCTTTTGACGTGCGTTTCATTACACACGGTTTATGATTTAAGCCATTGATGGTCGAGAGGGAAAAGCCTCACAACACAGTGATTCACTGCCTTTTGTAAATATTCCTTTTGGCTCCCACCTGGTGGGAGGCTCCACCACTATGAGTTTTCCAGAATCCCAGTGAGCTGCAGTGGAAGTCATGAACCTCCTCGCTTCATTAATTCAATTTCAACTTGGTGGCGGAAAAGACATATAAAGCCTTCTTGTCTGAGGACGCACCATCCCCAGCTTCAGCACAGCGACTCTCGTGTCATGAAAAATTATTAGTATGTCATAGCACATTGAAAGACGTGAAATTTAGGGTTGCCTGATTTAAAAAGGTTATATAATTGACTCGAGTCATTATCATATTTCAGAGTAATGTAACTGATGACCTTGCTAAAAAACCTTGAATATATGAGTGCTTACTTCTGAAAATGGACCTTTATTTTTTAACCTTGTTCATTGCTGTATTATAAACCTGGT
Source organism: Parotocinclus maculicauda (assembly GCA_034780255.1). Taxonomy (NCBI): domain Eukaryota; kingdom Metazoa; phylum Chordata; class Actinopteri; order Siluriformes; family Loricariidae; genus Parotocinclus; species Parotocinclus maculicauda. The sequence goes on along the minus strand of JAUZSU010053715.1, from coordinate 13,069 downwards.
TTATCTGCTCTATGTGTTTGCTTTACTGGACTATGTTTTTGACTATTATCTAAGGGATATCATCCTTTTGTTATTTCATATTAAAGCCATTTATGCTTCAGCTCAGGTTAGTTTTTCTCTCACTGCCATCCTAGACAGGAAGCTTCCCCAAAAAGCACCCACTGGATACGATCACTCTGCATAAACAACAGACACATTTACACTTCTATTAAGCATCAAACATAGCAGTGGGAACTTGCTCCACTTACTCCAGACATGCTGAAGCTCTTTCAGTAGGTTTCATAACACCACCACCTGTACCTGCTTCCATGCTTAGTCCAACCATCACTGATCTGATCACCATTCCCCTTTCTCAGTGACAATATTTTGACCTAGCCCTCCCATTAAGTACAACAGAGACCCAGAGTGTTGTTAGGGGTGATTTCTCCAGGTCACACTGTACATAACCAGCCACGTGGTTTGGCACCGATCACCTTGGAGCCTGTCTGCAGAGATCAAATGAGTGGATCTGACTGTGATTCTGATCTAACTCAGAAAAGCCATGCCTGGAATGGCAGAAATTTTGCACTTTGGCAGCTGAGGGGGCTGGAATGATACAGCACTCCTATTCTTGTTTTGGTTCTTTAGGCAGAAGTGGCCTGTCAGGATGCTACACTAGGTGGACTCATCACCCTGGTAATCTCTCGAGACCAGCACCTCACCACTCATGATGCAAGATCAGGCATCCTGTACTCCATGGCCCCAGTATCTTCTATCTTATGCACCTGACTGAGATGAAGTACTGCTGCCATATTATTGATGTCCCATGTTTCGGCTGTGCTCGGGGCAGCATCAGCGGTGCTTCGTCGACAAGGAACTGGTATAAAACGGCCCTCTTTAATGGTCTGATCTCAGCTCTTTGCATCACCACCATAGTGGGAATCTGAAACCTAACCAGCAGCCCTGGCCCAGCCAGCTTGTTCAACCATAGTTAGTGGGTATGGCTGTCCACCTGGAACACTCACCTTCCACAAGGGAGTTAGAAACGCTTTCTTTGATACACTGGTCCCTTTAAAACTTAGAAGAGAAAGAATTACATCACTTACAGACTTCTGCAGTTTCGACACTTGCGAATCTCCCGTAGCACAGAGCGCAAACCCTGCTCTGCCACATTCCGATTCACCAGCATACTGAGAGCATAAACTGGTTTCTCATTCATAGGTAATAGATATTTAATCTTTGCAACCCACACTCACCAACTTATAAGTTTCAGTTGCAACCTCATTTTTTCAGGCATTTCTTATGATCTGTTTTTGTTTGGTTTTTACCTCATACACTGCCTTACTCCTGTTGGATTATCGACCTTGCTCTGCTGTGTATTTTCTTTATTGGACTGTGTTTTTGACCCTCTGTCTGTGCTTCACCAAAGCCATGTATCCTTCATTTCTATGTGTTCCTCTCCCCTAACTGCCAGCCCTGACACTTATACAACTTTAGAGGACGACTCTATAGGCCTCTACAGGTCTGAGTGATGAGTAAATACTGTCCTGGGACCCAAAACTACCATCCCTTTATTAGTAATGCTTAAAATACACGAGATGAAGGTATTTCATCTTCTGTACCTTTGACTTCCCTCTGTTCTTGGAGCATATTGCATAGTGATGAACGACATCGATTTCTTTGCTTTTGCCAAAAATCTGAAGACCAGGTTCTATTATTGCTCCCTCTCTGATCTGCCATCCGTGGTGTTTCACATCTTAATGACTTACTAACTTTTTGATGGCCTGACTTTGCTTTTTGAAAATTTTTGGATTCTTATCCATGAAACCAAAAACAGCATGCTTCAGTCATGAACTAATCCTGATGGAGGGTTATCTATGACATGATCAAGCGCTATAAGAGAACTTGTTCTTTGATTAATATCTTTGATTTGAAATCTGTTACTCTGTTTCCAGCCTTTGCATTGGAAGAAATGTGGTTTGTAATTAGGCTATTAATTACAGGTTTACATTAGGTAAATATGAAGGATTATGGATATATCTTTTCTTGTTTAAGCATAAACTCATAAATACAATATTTAATATGTAATAATCTTCACATAAACACCAGAGGGTGGCTCAGACTTGTTCGTCATCTTGGACTTGGAAGAGAAAGATACAACTTAGTTTGCAATTTCCTCCACATCTGCTAGAGAAAAGCAAAACCATTTTCTCAGTGGTCTTGTAAAGTCTACAGATTTCATTTCTGGAAACATCCATTGTGACTGATGGGCTTTAAAATAGTTTACTTAATGTGGAACAAAGTGTGATGCTACACACGACACTCGCAAAAAAGGGCCCAGATGAGAGTTAATGAAAAATTTGTTGGACCTCTGCTACAGAACTATAATATACTCCCACATATTTCACCAGTTCAGACAGTTTACAGTCCTTTTCACCAGTAATACCCTCCCACTTTTACACTACCAATATTCAAATTTATTTTAAGGCTTTTTACAATAAACGTTATCTCAAAGCAGCCTTACAGAGTCCGAACGTAGCAAGCCAAAAACCCCTGGTGAGCAATACGGTGGCAAGGAAAAACTCCCCTAGACTCAGAAATACAGGACGAAACCTTGAGAGGACCCAGACTCAGCAAATATGATCCAACAAAATACTATCAAAGATTTTTAGTATGGTTCCACAAAAGAGTAATTATCGTATTGAGGACTGGTGGCATCAAAAACAAAAGTTTAAGCTTCGCTGCTGAACACCATGGCATAACTTATTGTGGTGTAAATGACATATTTCAGCATTCTCTGATTTTCCATTTATATTGCTCCTTAGAATTGAAGTTCCTGCTATCCCAACATTAAGTATCTGATTATTTATTATTATATAATTTGCTATCCAGACCACTGGCATGGCATCGTGCTGCTACATTCCAGAAAACTTTTCAATACATAAGGCATAATAAGGAAGGTGTTTCATAAGACTTACTTTCTCACAGTGTTTGTGTTGTTGCTATTTTCACTGAGACGTGATTATAAAAAATATAATAGTGATGCATGGTGGTTTAAAAAATCGAATTCCGCACCAACTAAGTGTGCATTGCAGCGTTCTGAATGCCATCTTACCTCCAAGTACAGAAATATTGAGATTGAGGAGCATGGACAGATATCGACACATCTAGTGCAGATAAGAATTCAGATCCTTAAATAAAAGGTTATATGCTTTGAGAGATGCTGCCTAGCTGGCAGCATAGGGCACAAGGCATTTTTAGGGGGTTCCATATTGTTCTCTAAAGTGCCGAATCACTAACACGTTGTCACAGGAAAGAGCTAAGAACTGTTTATGCACAGATCAGAACACATTTCCCGATCGGCCCCTCAGCCTAAGAGGGGGACAGAACAGGCACATTTATCCAGATCTTACTCATGTTCAGTGTTTATCCACTCCAGAGACTGTACAATTGTAAAAACATGGCTCATGTGTTTATTTTTATGTCTGTTCCACAAGTTTTAATAGTAGCAATAACAAAAACATAACCAACACCTTATATACTGCCACGTTTTGTGAGCAGTGTACACACAAAGTCTTCCTAAGCCTTTTAATTAACCTTTTTAAGAGCATCACAATGCAGTGTTAAAAGCTGTGTATTTACATTCTTTGAATGAATGACTGAATTCTTATACCAGTCCTCTTTTGATGAGATGGAATGGGGGTTTTCTGCCCAGCTAAATTCATTTGGAACAATATCATGTGGAGTGACGATTAATGTGGATCTTTTAATACTGATAATCACTGACAGAAAATTACACCATGCAATAAATTCCCATAAACCCCTTAGAAACATGTACAGATTTTATAAAACGTACTTTTATGTACAGCTGGCAATATAGTGTAAAATAATAGTGAAAATAAGACAGTATCTATATATCTGTTTTTATTAAAAATACATTAAATATCATATGTACACCGATCAGCTAAAACATCCTGGGTCGTGCCAATATTTAGCTAGGTGTTACTTGTCAAATGAATGGCCACATGAATGCCCAGACCTAAGCTTTCCCAGCAGAACATTACCCAGAGCGTCGCATTCCCTCCACTGCCTTGTCTGCTTACCTCAGTGCATCCTGGTGCCATAATTTCTCCAGGTGAACGCGGTGCACGTACCCAGCCATCTACGTGATGGAAAAGAAAACAGGATTCATCAAACCATACAACTTTCTTCCATTGCTACAAAGTTCTGTTCCCACACTTGCCTGTTGGGTTTAGCTTTAGGCACTTTCGACAGTAAAAGCCATTCTCTGAAAAGAAAGGATATTTGGAGCTGTGGTATATCTTCCCAGAAGTGATCACCAATATTCCTCCCAGAGCATATGTGTGTGTGTGTGTGTGACTCATGCAGGGAGACTCAAAAGGACCCAGAGAAACATCTAAGGAACTGCAGGCCCTGATTTCTCCTTAAAAAAAGAAACAGACGATCTGTTTAGAGGAATTTAAAAATAGGATAAATGTGAGAGAAAGCAGCCGCTAACCAAGTGGAACATAAAGGTTCATGCACATTTGCCAAAAACACACACCACAAAGGTTTTGGGATAGTGTTCTGCGGACTGAAACATTTAAAAATTGGACTTCTGGAAGATGTAGGCACTTTACAAAGCTAACACAGCAAACCACAATAAGAAAAACATACCAACAGTCAAGCATGCTGGTGCTAACAGTGATGTTAAGTGATAGAACCATGAACTCTGCTCTTTAGTAGGAAATCCTGAAGGATAAAACCAGATTATCAATTCATGAGATGAAGACTCGGGTTTTACTCCATATGCCACAACACTCCCATTTTATCCAGGCTTGTGACTGGCACAGAGTATACTGGCAGGCTGGACTGACCTAAAGGCGTGTCAAAAGGATATCAGAATACGTCGTGTCATATCACTATCGTATTACCCATGATTTAACTTGTTCTGCTTAGGAAAAACATAAATGAACATGCACACAGTTTAGAAAGTGCAAATGTTGTCTTTGACAGGTCCAGGTCATGCATATTCAAATGAGACATTGGCAGACATAAAATCTGCCCACATTACCAAACGTTTGTGGATGTGATTTATTGGATACCCATGTTCTTCAGGAAAAAGCATAAAGGGTTAACAATATAAAAATAAGATTTCCTTTTTTATGAATACAGCAGACATATTTGAATAAGAGCTACTATGCATTCTTCCTCATCACACACACTTAAGGACGCACTTATTAAAAATCCTATGGGCTCTACTTCAGATAAAATTGGTGAGCTGTACCTGAGATCCTCAGGAGTATCCAAAAGTCAGTATCATTTGCAGTCCCAATTCTATTGGGAGACCAGAAGGATCACATGACGGACTGGCTGAGCAATGCATATGGACCTTATCCCAGTCTGCATTCAGTCCTGGGACCAGTGCCACATAAGAGTCTGCCAATACCATAGCCACCAGAGATATGGACCCTAGATCAGGCAGCTAAAGATCCACGATGCATGAGCCAGAAGTGGAAAATGTCACTGATCCAGATGATGAACCCATAATGTCTGGTTAATCTTCGATTAATTAAGTAACTGCAATTTGTTTTGGTGGAATTCAGGATTTTTAAATCAAGCTACTCCCCAGACACAAACCTAATACACAATCTAGAAATAAATGCATATCTGGGAGTTTATGGAACAAATATGTACAGTCATGGCCAAAAATGTTGGCACCCCTGACATTTCTCCAGAAAATGTATCATTCATTCAAAATTCATTGCAATGACACGTTTTCTTATACACATTGATCTCCTTTGTGTGCACAAAAGCCAAACGTGATATAATTTCATGCAAAACTCCAAAAATGGGCCGGACAAAATTGCTGGCACCTGTAACTTAATATTCGGTTGAACACCCTTTTGAATAACTGAAATCAATCGCTTCCTATAAACATCAACAAGCTTCTTGCACCTCTCAATTTGAATTTCAGACCACTCTTCATTTGCAAACTGCTCCAGGTCTTTTATTTTGGAAGGTTTCCTTCTCCCAATAGTAATTGTAAGATCTCTCCACAGTTTAACGGGATTTAGCTTCAGACTTATTGCTGGCCACTTCAGAACTCTCCTGTGCTTTGTTTCCATCCATTTCTGGGTGATTTTAATGTATGTTTGGGGTCGTTCTCCTGTTGGAAGACCCATGACCTAGGACGCAAAACCAGCTTTCTGACACTACATTGTGACCCAAAATATTTTGGTTTATCTACAGATTTCATGATGCCTTTGAACCACATATTTGATTGCAGGTACTGTGTTCTTTTCTTTGTAGGCCTCACCCCATTATTGGTAAACAATAGAATGATGTGCTTTACCAATAAACGTTCTATCTTGGTCACCTTGGTATCTTGATACACTTGAACCTGAAGGACAGCTTGATTTGATAGAGGCTGCTTATCCACCAGCCGGACTGTCCTGCATTGCAACCTTTCGTCAAATTTTCTCTTCCGTCCACATCCAGGGAGAGTAGCTACAGCGCTATGGGCTGTAAACGTGTTAATTATGTTACAAACTGTTAACAAAGGAACATCAAGATCTCTGGAAATAGACTTGTAACCTTAGTATTGTTGTAATTTGTCCACAATTGTGGCTCTCAAATCTTCAGATAGTTCTCTTCTCCTCTTTCTGTTCTCCATGCTTAGTGTGGCACATACACACACACACACACACACACACACACACACACACACACACACACACACACAATGCAAATACTAAGTCAACTTTTCTCCTTTTTGTCTAGCTTCAGTTGTGATGTTTATATTAATTAGGGTAAGTATAAACGAGCATCCCATGCTTGAAACAAAGGTATTTACTCACAATTTTGAAAAGGTGCCAACAATTTTGTCCGGCCCATTTATGGAGTTTTGAATAAAATGATCACGTTCGGATTTATTTCCTGTTTTTTTTTTTGTTGTGCTGTTCCTGTAGACACAAAGGAAATAAATATGTGTATAACAAAATATGTGCAATTGCAGTAAATTTCTGGGATAAATACTTTATTTTCTAGGAAAATTTACAGTCATGACCAACAATTTCAGCAAAGATACATTGAAATACTAATGCTAATTAAACAAATGGCTTTGAACCCATCATTTTGAGCCATTTCAGGGTGCTGTGAATCGAGCTGCGGTGATTTGCAAAAACATCTCTGCATTTAATGGAAAGAAATGTCTTTATTTTGTTTGGTCTCAAGGTTAGTCTGTACTCTTTATCGGACTTTTTTAAAACTTTTTTATAGGACGTTACAATTTATTTACAGTACTTGCAGTTTACAAAAACATGACCAAGCTCTAGCTCATAAAATAGCTTTGTATTAGAAAACACAAGTCCACCGACTGGGTATATAAAACCCATGCCAGTAACAATGATTATATATAAATATATATATAATAACCAGCAGTTACAAGCCTAGACTTATTTACAACACCTATCCATAATATTAAATTCAATCATCTGATGAAAGCATTTGGGTTTGGTTTTCTTAGATTTCTCTAAAGGTGGTTTTCCATTTAGGGACCAGTAAAATGTCACCCTCAAAACACACACACACACACACACACACACACACACTTTCCTGTCAGTCACAGACCTTTAGAACGATGTGATGGGAATCACAGGCCTGCCAGCTGTAAGAACCATCATCCCCTAGATCTGTAGGTACACTGCATGAGCTCAGGCACCAGGGGAGCACTCTCTCAGGTAATGTGCATGAATATGAGCTATGAGCCTCTTTTCCACTTTAGCTGCAGTCCCAAGATGCAATGGATATGCCAAAACATTCACAGACTAATAATTTACCTGTAAATATGCTTCTAGATTTACAGAGATTTGCACCGTTTCGTTCTCTGAAATGATCAGCATGTGGTCTTTAATAAGAAAATAAGAAAACGTTCTCACATATAAAAGGTTGTGACAGATCAGTAGTAACCTACAAGTGACCTTGTAACTGAACACCAATTGAAACCGTTTTGGCTCCATTTTCACTTCACATCAAAAACAAACTAACTGGGGACTCTTCTTATCTCGAGGTGGTCTAGTTCTAAAATGAGTATTAATCATACTATAGCACTGACCGGGTTCTCGCAATATAGTAAATAAAAAAATCTAAATAATGAACGGTTGCATTGTGGGAGGAGATGCATTGTTTTCTTTATTCATTTATTTATTTTGTTATGCACTGAATCCAGGTCAGGGTTAAGGGGAAAACCAGTGCTGACCATTCAAAAACAGGGTAAAGGGGCTCCAAAATGTGTACCTAATATAGTGACCAGTGAGTGTATATGCTTTGTGAATTTTTCTTTTTTATATTCATTTATTGACACCCGATTTCCATCTTTTAAGAATGAGATCAGCACCAAAGTGACTCATGATAATGGCTGACCAACACCTCAAGGTTCAGTGCCTGAAAGAATGCTGGAAAGTACCACCACTGGGTTCAAAAGCTAAGCTAGATCAAAACTAAGCATTTATAAAATTTAGTAGATGGATTGGAAGATCTACTTACAACTTATTAGCATAAGATCTGCACACGCTTCACAAAAAAAAAAAAATTGTAATCCATTAATGTGCCTGACACTTTCACTTAATGTTATTTTTCTAGAACTGGCTGGGTTGTACAGTGTTTAGTTTGGTCACCTCAGAGCTTCAGCATCCCTGGTCTGATCCTGATCTTGGACTCGGCCAGTATAGAGTATGCATGTTCTCCCCATAGTCATGTGGATTTACTCCTGATTCTCCAGTTTCCTGTTGTGCTAAATTGGCCCTGTCTAGCATTTAATTTTTTTGTTTATTTGTTAATAAACTACTCCTGCATTTCAGGCCTGTAGTACTTTCTAAAAAAACTTGGGATGGAGAAATTTAAGGCTAGTAATGTTGAAAAAAGATGGACCATCACACAGTGTTTTGTGGTTAGATGACCGGCTGTGTACTTCAGACCAAAGACAAAAAGGACTGTTATTCACCTGTCCAAAATCCAGGGTTCCATGGCACGGGGTTGGGTCAGTGCATTAATGCACAAAAATATTTTAGACCAACATTAATTCCTTCTTTTTTCTCCAGGTATGTCCATGCATTTACCAAGACAACAACCCAAAATAAGTCAAATCAAAAAACATAAAAATCCCCGTCAGCCATTGTTTTTAAACACATCAATAATTTTCTCACACATTTGTCGACCGCTGGAAATCCTCCGCCCATCTGTTCTCCTCAAAGCCTTTTGTGGATTCTGCTTTTATACCAAATCATCATTGTAATCACTTGTTGACGTCATGTAAATGTAGTTTTATTAACAAATTAAATGGTGTTGGTCAGACAAAACATGAAATATCGCACTTCACGCTGTCTGGAAAGAAATAAAAAACCTTTTCCATACCACCCCAGCTTTTTTAATTTGACAAGAGAAGAACCATGTGTGAATTGTAGCTCCATTGTTTTTAAAATCCTCACATTTATTCATCCAGGCAATTGTCCAGTTACCTAAAATAATAGGATTATGTATGAAAATGCTTTCTATATGTTGGGTTATGTATGGGTTCCAATTCCTAATGGCCATCAGACCGTCATCACCGTCACCGTGTGATACCCAGGGAAGTGAAGAGGTTATGTCAAAATGTTCCCATGGTGCAGAAGGAAACCATCAACCGAGTGTATCTGAAGTATTTCTGGTTTAGGGGTCAATTTGTATTTTTCCCTCTGCCTTTCTTTCCTCCAAGAGCAATAAAGTAGATACTTTGAAAAGCCCTGCCATGGCTCATTTAATTTCGGGCCATTTGCTCCATGTCTTCTTGTATCTTGGCACGAAGCTTCACAGACTCCCATACCTGCCTTTAGGCGCAATTAACTCCACGAGGAAGGGCCTGCATAGGTCAAGGGTAGCCGCTTCCAAAATCTAAAGGTGCTTTCTATAAAAACCCAAAGTCCTAGCCAACTCTGGAGTGATCTGGTGACAGAGAGGGATGCTAATGGCTTTTCTTCACTGAGTCAACAGAGCTGCCTAGAATGCCCCAGAGCCAGAGCTAATGGGGAAATAAAGAAATAAAATTGGTAACATGTCTCTTAATGTCACTGGCCCAGACTTGATCTCATTTTAATACAGCACAGTGGTAGACATTTTCCATTTACTTTTAATTTAAATGTAGCGGAACAGTGACCAAACAAAATGAGCTGTAAAATTGAAATAATACCAATAATGAGCCGGGGAGTTTAAAGATTCACATTTTTAGCGTGGACTGCGGAGAAGAAGGTTCTTAACCATACAATCGACATGAGTATTAAACCCCTGGGAAGTTGCATGCGGCTCGTTAGAGAAGAGACCTGAACGGTTTTAATGATGGTTACGTATTATGTAATTCTTGCTTCTTTTATTATGTAGAAAAATGTGATAAGGTGAACGAGCCTCCTCTGAGAGCACTACACACACAGTTTTGACATCTGGCTTCTCTTCTGATTGCTGATTGAACCCATTATATAATTCAGACCAGCCATTGTATGAAGGATGATGTGAAGAAACGGACACACGCTTAACCGAATGCTGTATACTGTCTCTGACCTCAAAGTCTGTACCCTAATCACTCAGTTTGTTTAACACGCAGTCATGATAGCCTCGCCAATTCCTGGTGGATAAATAACACAACTAGAGACTGACGGTCTTCTAATAGCTTTAACAGTGACACGAATACCGGCCATGACTATTATTAAATCACTGTCAATATTTCCGTACATCTGCATTTGTGATCTGCAGCAGGACAGACAGACAGTAGTTAAAATGTGAATTATGGCTCGGTAAAATGTCAGGTAGTATGACAAGTAACCAACTACTGATCAACAAACCATTTAAGGAACTAGTATGAGTTACACCAAGTAAGGTTTAGCTGGTAAATGCCTCTCTGACCTGATCGTTTCTCTTTTAAGTCTAAGGTACAAAAACTAAATTGCTGTGACTGGTGAAATAATTAGGGCCTGTACCAATAACATCGTTATAACATCGTTACTCAGGAAGATTCAGATGAAATTACATGAACTCTGTCTTAAAGTGCAGGCCTGTGGGATTTTTTTTCTACTTTTACATCGTTGTGAAATCAGTCAGTCATGAAGTACGTCATATGTCAGAGGTATTACTTGTTTTCTGGCTATTGTTTTCTATAAGGCCAGACTTTTTTTATTGCTTGTTTCGCGGATCTGCTGACGATCATATTTGAAGAATACAAAAAAAAATAAAAAATTTTTTTGGTATTTCGCAGATCCGGCGCAGTACTAATGGTTGAAATTCAAAACAAATATATATATATTTTTTTAGCTTTTTCCGCCTTCCGGTGGAGAGCCAACGGTATTGTTCTGTACATTTAATTATTTTTTAGATTCACTTTAATTTTATTTTATTTTTAAATAAAAAAATATTTTTATTTCTTCCTCCTTCCTTGTACTGATTCCACCTAGTCCTCGAGAACTTGAAAAGTGCTAAACAATAAAGATTTATTTGTATTTTTTTCCTCTCTCCCCAGTAGATTTTTAAGTAGGAACATCCGAGGAACAAGTAATTAAAAAAGTCTGGCCTTATCGCTCAGAAATTATTGGGTCTAAATCAGATATAGACCATGCCAGAGCTTAACACTTTCTGTGGCCTGTCAGGCTTCTCGTTGTATTGTGCTTAAAGCCGAAAAACAAGGGTGCCTTTAAACAACTCACTGAAATTAAAATTAAAATACCTACATAAACTTTTATGAAGCAGAAGAACAGGTGTTTAAACTATGCCATTATATACTACTCATTTTTGTGAGCAGTGTAATATGTCAATACGTTATTATATTTAATATACTTGGACATTTTGAATCACAAAGAATCCTGTGCCCACAATGGAACATCTACATCAGACCCCAAAACTGCACAAACTATTTCAAATGGAATCAATATACCTTATATTTACATGTTTGAGGATATACAACAATCACATCTAAAAGTATGGCTGGTTTTAGTATAAAGTCACCTTTTGCTGCTAAAATAGCCTTTAGTTTTCTTGGAAAGATTTCTAGAGAAGACTAGAACATAGAACATGACTGTGAGGCTGATGTTGAACAAAACGTCTGGCATTCAGAGTTATTTCACGTTATCTCAAAGGTGTCTGATGAAAATTCTGTGCAAGCCTGCCAAGTTCTCCACCAAAAGCTGGCAATCCATTTATTTATGGTTGTTATTTCAGCAGGGTAAGGCAGAAATCTGACAAAAACTGAGTTGTTGGGAAAGTGGAATTTTCTGAAAGTGTAATTTTAAAAGTCAATGAGGTGTTCAGTACAGTGTTAGTCTGTGGATATTTCATGCATGTATGCTTCATTTTCTGAACGTGCTAACAGTGTGTGGCTGAAATAACAGAGATCACTAATTAGATGCGCTGTCTATTGGCCATAAATTGTACCTTGCTAATGTGAACTCTAAATTCAGACTGCTTATAATGTAGAGGTAGATAATAATAAGTGCCGGGTGGCTCGGTGGGTAGCACTGCTCCTGGGTCCTGGGTTCAGTCCTAGGATGCAGCAGCCTGGCTCCTTCCTGTATGGACTCTACATGTTCCTCACTGTGTCTGCGTGGGTTTACTCCCACAGTCCAAAGACATGCGTGTTGGGTTAATGGATTACTCTAAATTGGCATCGACTTGAGTGTGTATCTATACTGCCTTAAAAAATTTGACTAATAACATTGTGCATAGATGTAACCTTGTGTGTGTGTGTGTGTGTGTGTGTGTGTGGCTGAAATGGCCGCTGGTGCTAATAACAAAATTAAATAATCCAAATAAACAAACATAATATTTGTCATATTTTAAATCGTATTTCCATTTCATTTCTTTATTTTCATATTTTCTTTTTGTAAAGGTACTGACAGTACTTTGAAGTACCTTTCAAATTGTGGAACTTTAGAGTTTTTATTATATATATATTTAAAAAAATATATATATATATATATATATAGTGCTCAAAAAAATAAAGGGAACACGGAGTTACATTGTGTTGTTTAAGTGTTCCCTTTATTTTTTGAGCAGTGTGTGTGTGTGTGTGTGT
>JAUZSU010053604.1:0-21206 GCA_034780255.1 Parotocinclus maculicauda | reverse complement strand
GAATATATACGGTGCCTGATGAGTGAGGTGAATGCGCTACAGGTGTGTGGAGTTAGTATGATGGTGACGGTGAACGTGCGCATGCGTGAGCGTTGGCGTGGGTCTGGTCCACCAAGCAGAGTCTCGTTGTGACAGTGCCCCCCCTTGAAGGGCCCGTGCGACCAGAGAGAAGGCGCGGGCCCGCTGTGCCGCGTGCTGGGGTGGTCTTGTGAAGGGGGCCGCGACCACGGGGAGCTGGCCGATTGGGGTGGGTTGCGTGAAACTCCCGGGTGAGCAGGGGGTCGAGGATATTCCAGGAGTCCACCCAAGAGCGCTCCTCCGGACCGTACTCATTCCAGTCCACCAGATACTGCAGCCGCGATCCCCGCCTTCGGGAGTCCAATAGGCGGCGGAACGTGGAGAGAGGTGGGCCCATGTCAGTAGTCGGTCTCGAAGCCCGAGCGGGACAAACTTCTTGTCTGGGAGCAACTCCCGTCCTCCCACCGCGCCTATGAAACATGACCTCAGCAGAACTGGTTCCGGGGGTTCTGTCGACTCTGAGGAGGGTTCGAGGCATCAAGAGAGTGCATCTGCCTTGCCGTTCTGGTTGCCCAAGTGATAGGAGATAAGGATGGTAAAGAAGAAGAGAGCCCATCGAGCCTGGCGGGGGCTGAGGCGTCTGGCAGCCTTAAGATATTCCAGGTTCTTGTGATCAGTAAGGATAGTTACCTGATGCCATGCACCCTCCAGGGCTAGCTTTACTGCCAGCAGTTCCCGGTCACCTACATCGTAGTTGCGCTCAGCCGGCGTTAGCTTGTGGGAGAAGAAGGCCATGGGGTGTAGTTTTGGAGGCTTTCCAAGATGCTGGGAGAGAACGGCCCCAACGCCTACGGAGGAAGCGTCGACTTGGACACAGAAAGGACAGTTGGGGTCAGGGTGCCCCAGCACCGGGGCCTGGGTGAAAGCTGTCTTGAGGCTCTGAAAGGCTTCGTCAGCTTGTGACAACCAGAGTAGTGAGCGGGGTTTTCCTTGTAACAGTACCGTGAGGGGGCCTACTGTCCAATTAAAGTTCCGTATGAACCGCCGGTAAAAGTTTGCGAACCCCATGAAGCGCTGTTGGTCCTTGATGGTCCAGGGACGGGGCCAGGAGAGAATGGCCGAGACCTTGGTGTCGTCCACGGCGACCCCTTGGGGGGAGATGACATATCCCAAGTATGTAACCGACTGCGCATGGAATGCACATTCCTCCGCCTTCACCCGGAGGTGGTTATCCTGTAGGCGCTGGAGGACCTGTCGCACTTGGGTGATGTGGGAGGGTAGGTCCGGCGAGTAGAATAAGATTTCATCCAAGTAGACCGTGACGAAGCCCACCAGCAAGTCCCGGAGCACATCGTTTATCAGAGCCTGGAAGATCGCCGGGGCATTGGCCAGCCCGAAGGACATAACGAGGTATTCGTAGTGCTTCTTACTCGTGCTGAACGCTGTTTTTCACTCGTCCCCCTCCTTGATCCGCACCAGGTTGTATGCACTGCACAGATTGAGCTTGGTGAACCACTGCGCCGCCCGGAGTTGTTCCAAGGCCGATGGCACCAGGGGGAGAGGGTAGGCGTACCTCCTGGTGATCTTGTTAAGCCCACAATAGTTGATGCACGGTCTTAGGGATCTGTCAGCCTTAGGGACAAAGATGAAGCCGTCTGAGAGTGGGGATTTCAAGGGCTGGATGTGACCGAGGTGCAGAGATTCCCTGATGTACTTGTACATGGCCGCCTCCTCTGCCGGAGACAGGGGGTAGAGGCAGGCCTTGGAAAGTGTCGCATCCTCCAAAAGCTCAATGGAACAGTCATATGTTGCGGTGACCCGCTGACCGGTGGAGAGCGATCACGGGATCTGCGTTAGGGTCGCCAAGTGTTTGGCCATGAAATTCTCCTGGGCCCCCGAGTCTATCAGCGCTACAACAGAAAGATCGGAATCGGGTAAGAGCAGTGTCACTGGGATCGTCATTGGTGTGGTGTCATTGGGCACCGAGGCCCAGCTGAGGGGTGGTGCCAGGTCGCAATCTCGGCGACAGTGCTTGTCAGAACCACAGTACATGCATAACCCATAATCCATGCTGCGCTGGCGTTCAGTAGGCGACAGATGGGTCCTTGCTACCTCCATGGGTTCAGGTGAGTTTTCCAGGGCCCTAGGCAGAGGTAGGCGCTGGGTCTGGGTCTAAGAAATCCGCAACTGGTTAAAACTGATGGCCAGGAGTTCCCCCTGTAAGTCAGCCCGGAGCCCTTGACGGAATGTGGGTCGAAGTGCCGCCTCATTCCAGCCGTTCTGAGCCGCTAGGGTGCGAAACTGGAGGGCGTATTCGGTGGCAGGGCTGGCTCCCTGGCGCAAGGCGAGCAGCCGTTCCGAAGCGGACCGACCGTCATGCTGGTGTTGAAACACGGCACGGAAAGCCTGGTAGTTCTTGGACTCCTCCCCCTCCTGTGTCCAGATGGCTGTGGCCCATTTCAGAGCGGGTCCTGTGAGCAGGGAGATAATTAAAGCGATACGGGTAGCATCCGACTCGGGGGGGTGAGTGGGTGAAACATAAATCACACTGGAGGAGGAAGCCTTGGCACTTATCCGGGTCCCTGTTGTATTTCTTTGGTAACGCCAGTTTGTACGCGGAAGCGGGCGGAGCTTGTCGTGGTGGACAGGGCAGAAGCGGTACTGTACCCACGGTGGGCGAACTGCGCGACCCGGGTGAAGAGCGAACTAACCTGGGGAGCTAGAGAGCTCAAATCCCGCTGGTCTACGATGAGTTGGCGCACCACTTGTGTTACCTCTGTAAGCTGGTCGTGGAGTTCCTGGAGTGCGTCACCAGCGGCGGGTGTGGCGTCAGCGGAAGCCGCTGCCTCCATGTTGGGCTAAGTCTAGTGTAACGCGGAGGCAAATTCAGCTTTGATGGAGACGGCAAAATATTCAGCAACGGTACGTACAGCGATAACAAACTCGTGGAAAAACGCTTAGAGCTCAGGGAAAAAAACAAGAGACTTAGCAACGGTGGTGTGAGAGTAAGAAGAATATATACGGTGCCTGATGAGTGAGGTGAATGCGCTACAGGTGTGTGGAGTTAGTATGATGGTGACGGTGAACGTACACGTGCATGAGCGTAAGCGTAAGCGTGGGCGTGGGTCTGGTCTGCCGAGCAGAGCCTCGTTGTGACAGTCAGGTACAAATGTTTAAGAATAATTAAAATGAATGTGTTACCTACTGTATATATGCTGGACAGAACAAATTTACTAAATAATTTAAATTTTTTCTTTTTATTTCTTTTTTTATTTTTGGTTAATAAAACATCTTACACATTATGTGTAGGTGTGTGTGTGTGTGTGTCTACCTGCCTGTGTTGTATATGTGTTAAGTGAACTTGTGTTGAGACTAATGGAATTTTCAAGGTAGATATTACTAAATTTATTTCGGCAGGCCTGTGTGGCTTCACTGAAGCAAAGCTCATCTTTAAGACATATGTGACACCCTTTTGGCAGCACGCTCACAAGCAGGAATTCTACAAGCTCATGTTTATGGAAAAGAACATTCTTTGGAAAACTAATGGACCTCATTTCTGGGGACTTACATCTTAATCTATGTTTAGACCACTGCCATTCCATTTGAACTAAAACTGCCTCACTGTCTCTACATGTAAGTAAAAGTCAAAAGCCAGCAAATGTTTTATTTTTCCAAAGTATAGTATAATTGTTTCTTTTTCAGGTGTTATTGCATTAGGACATACAATTAGTTTGTATATGCTGTTCTTAAAATTATTTGGTGTACACAATAAAATGAAACAATTTACAACCATATATAAACAGCATTAGAGGAAGCTGTCTGCTGCAAAAAGTGTTGGAAGCCTTTAATGTTGGAGAAACAATACTTATCACTCCATTTACATCATCTTCACTGACCTATTTCTCCTGCTGTGGCACTAATCCTGTCTGTTTTCATCTTTAAAGCTTACAAAAACATGACTAAAGTAATCAGTGTAAGGGTTTGGTTTCCTACAGCGACGCCAAATACCACATGCTCACCTTAACACTGCTTGGGAAAGGGGAAGGCAGGGGAGCTGTTTGCATTTAGGGCCTTTCCCTTATTGATTTATATATCATTCAGGTTTCGAGCAGGGTGGGGAAACAATAACAGACAAGCAGAGTACGGTGCATAACATGATTCATATCAAAGTTCTGAGCTTCTCTTTTATTGCCTTAGGTGAACTGAGAAAAGCTAACCTTAACACTACGATTGAAGTGCTGGGAAAAGAACACTTGGCATACTGTTCTAACTGTCTACATGCTATCTTTTAAGCAGGCGCTGTTTTCATACTTTTTACATAATTCCTCAAAGTCTCCTTTAGCCTAGAATCAACAAGGGTCTGTGAGAATACCCTACTCAGATAAAGAGCTGATTGAAAACAGGTTCATATCACACACTTCATTCAAGATTGTGGACAATAAGGATACAGATAGGTGGTTTGAATTGAATAGAAAGGAGTCTGTCAGAAGGCTACAAAAATAAAATTAAAATACATGTCAAATCCTCTATATAATGTACCACGATCTGAAAAAAATTATGGATAGTGTATGTTCAGATATTTCTATTCCTGTGATTGGATATGGGAAATTCCATATCTCATGCCTGTATTTAAACCATAGAAACTTAACCACTCGACATAATATAATGGCTCATGCACCCCAGCCTGTTTTATGTGTATTATTAGTTTCACCTCTTAGTGAGCAAAGTATCATTTTATCATTTGTCTACCTTGCAGGTTTTCTACTGATTCACACTGAGTATCTTCTAATGCTAAACAATAATATAAAATAAAAGAAACACTACTTCATAAGGAATTAATAAAATGGAAGTGAAATGTGCATGTACAGATAACAAATCATTTAGAATACCATCCACTGCTGGTATTTTAACAGCTGGCATTTATTTTAATTAAACTATTTGGTTCAGATAGCATTTAAATAGTCTTAAACACACACAACCCTATATCTGTGTATCTGTGTATCACATCAGCTCATTCAATGAAATGGTTTGGATAATGCTTTTTTTGGATAACAGCTATTTTTCATGGGGAAATTCGATTATTGTTCATGTATATTTAATGATGAATATTTTAATGATGACAGAGTAATATAGTGGTGCAGGTACTTTTCCGATTGGTCCTTATGCCTGCCTATTATTTTCCACGTGGGTATGGATTTGTCTGTCCTATGAGCAGGGTTCTTTTTCACCATGTGACCATGTGCACAAGTGTGCAGGATTCCTTGTGTCTCACAGCTGTTTTCTGTAATTCTAGTGCAAAACACTACAACATAACAACTTAAATACCCCATATGTTACAAAAGCGCATTTGGATATCCCTACAATAGTGTAGAATACAGTATTCCCTATTGTTAGTAAAGCCAAAAAGAATCTGCATTTGGGCATTTCGCAAATATCCAGATGGACTTATGTCTTATACAGTCTTAGAAATTACAGTTGTTACAAGCCAAGCAATTGTGAGGGGCTCTGGCAAAAGCAGGCACTTCTCACCAGGGCAGGCACTGAGCCACAGCCAGTTGAAGCCAAAAAATCAATACCCTTTCAAAAGTGAGACCTCCGGATTCTTTCCCTCCAAAATTCTCAGTTTTGAAAAAACAATAATACTCTTTAACCTCAACCGGCCACAGCTCAACACCTGCTCTGGCAAGAAGCCGAAGTCAATATATTTAAGTGAAAGTTAGGTTTTCCCATCATTCATTTAATGAATAACAAATGCAATTTTTCACTTAAAAGTTAGATTGATATTCTAACTAAAAAGTTGCTTTGGAACCATGTTTTTGATTTTTTTTTTTTCAGAAAAAAGCCCAAGAGCAATGAAAAGCACACAAAAAATTTTTTTTGTTACATTTGTTTTGGATAAGCGATAAATGCCCCTCAAATTTCACCTTTTGACGTCACCTATCTAAATATGGTCAAGTTATGCACACTGAATGAATTAATTTAATCCAAACAGCTTATCCAATTATGGTATTCAAATCCCAAAAACTGTCTTTTTGCTCAATTTTCAACCGATTCTAAAAATTATTTCAGTTTTGTAAAGCTCTTAGTCTCTAGTTTCGAGATAAAACATTAAGTACAATTCAAATTTCTGCAAGATCAGCCTGGTTTTGTCAGAGCCCATCACATTTGTGGGTTAACATTGCCAGCATGGTCGAGGTGGGATTTGAAACCAGGACCTTCTACTTTGTAGTAAAGTACCTTACCCACTAAGCTACCACAGTCAGCAGTGGCACCTTACTCAAAAATGCTAGTTTGAACATAAAAAATCATTTTCCCCCTCACAACAGAACAAAAAAAAAATAACATTAACTTTATAATAAACAGGTTTACAGTATAAATAAAGAACAATTTTTAAATGCTTTGTGATTATTCAAACCTTTCCTCTATATTATTTAGCTGTTGTTTGATGCCTTGGCCCAAAAACACTAAATATACAATATCTCACAAAAGTGAGTACACCACTCACATTTTAGCAACTATCTTATTATATCTTTTTATGAGATAACACTAAAGATATGACACTTTGATACAATATAAAGTAGTCAGTCTACAGCTTGTATAACAGTGTAAATTTGATGTATCCTTAGAATAACTCAACACACAGTCTAAACTGCTGGCAACTAAAGTGAGTACACCCCTAAGTGAAAACGTCAAAATTGTGCCCAAAGTGTCAAAATTTGGTGGGACCACCATTATTTTCCAGCACTGCTGAAACTCTATTGGGCATGGAGCTCACTAGAGCTTCACAGGTTGCCACTGGAATCCTCTTCCACTTCTCCATGATGACATCACAGAGCTGGTGGATGTTAGACCTTGCTCTCAATAGGGTTTGGGTCTGGAGACATGCTTGATCTTTACACTCAGTTTCTTTATCAAGGCAGTCATTACCTTGAAAGTGTGTTTGAGGTTGTGCACTGTGGCCAAGTTTCTGAAGGGAGCAGGCTCTGCTTCAGTATGTCACAGTACATGCTGACATTCATGTTTCCCTCAATGAACTGTAGCTCCCCACAGCCGACAGCACTCATGCAGCATCAAACCATGACATTCCCACCACCATGTTAAGTGTAAGCAAGACACACTTGTCTGTTTATTTCTTAAATGGTTGCCGCAACACACGCTTGACACCATCTGGACCAAATCATTTTATCTTGATCTCATGAGACCACGGGACATGATTCCAGTAAACCATGTCCATAGTCTGCTTGTGGGCTTTCTTGTGTGTCATATATAGAATATAGAATAGCTTTTTTTTACGACAACAGCAATGCAGAACAGTTTGATACAGTGTGTGGTGTATGGTCTTAGCATTGACAGGCTGACCCCCCACCCCTTTTACCTCTGCAGTGCTGGCAGCACTCCTACGTCTATTTTCAAAAACCAACTACTGAGCATGTGCACTCAAATTCTTTGGTCGACCATGGTGAAACTTGTTCTGAGTGAAACCTGTCCTGCTAAACAGCTAAATGGTCTTGGCCACCATGCTGCAAAGCTGAAATCTTCTTATAGCCTAGGCCATCTTATGTGGAGCAACAATTATTTTTTTTAAATCCCCAGAGAGTTCTTTGCCATGAGGTGATATGTTGAACTTCCAGTGACCAGTATAAGCAAGAACACACCTGCTTCCCATTCACACCTGAGACCTTTGTTACACTAACGAGTCAGATGAGAAAATGGCTATTTGGGCACAATTTGGTCATTTACATTTAGGGGTGTACTCACTTACCAGTGGTTTAGACATTAATGACTGTGTGTTGAGTTTTTTTTGAGGATACATCAAATTTGGTGGATTGTTTTCTTCATTTTACCAATGCACATGAACAGTTTAGTGTAATTCGCTAAGAAGGAGCAATTGTACTAACATCGCTGATTTCTGGCAAATATGTTTATCTATTATATGATGAAATATGCTTATACTTTATGTTTCCCAGTCAACCCATTTATTACTCAAAGTTTGCTTGTTATTACTATTAAAATGTAGCTCACTGCAACATGACAGCATTGTAATGGAAACTGTCCCTAATTAGGCCATTTGGTAAATATTCATGTCTGGAAACAAGCACGTACAAACATCAAACAATCAATATGAATGGCCCTAAGTAGAAAGTTCAATTGCTGGGTGGACAATGAGATCCCACATAAGTAAAATTGTCTGTGGTGGAGCAGCCCACTGAAATGACCTGTCACAGGGCTCATAAATTGTACTTTTGTTCCTAATTCAAAGCATTTTATTATATTAACCACAAAATGAACAAACAAATAAACAAAACTAAAACTTATATAATGCAATATTTGTTATGACCTGACATTGTAGCTGCATAAAACCAGTCATTCATGCATTTATCTAACTGTGTATTTTGCACCAAATTCTTCTGCGGTCTGCAGGCAAATGTACCAGTGAAGGTCTGGCTATAAACACCTCTGGGTGCACTACATTAACAATTCCAGGTGCAGGAAGAGGCACATGGGTTTGCCCTGTTATGTCAAGCCAAGACTTTAAGATAGACTTTACAAAAGACCAAAGAAGGTGAGGATGGCTGTCCCACCGCAGGTATTTGCGATGTGCCTGTGTACATGTCAGAAAACAGTATGAAAACAGAGTACTAATCAACAGACACACAGAAAGTCATGAAAATACATTCAATAAAAGTAGTACTCTGATGAAAATCTACTTGTAATAAACAACTATGTAAATAAAATAGACCAGATCAGAATGCCTAAAAATGGCCAACTGGTCATAGATAACTGAATGTCTGAGAACAACAGCAGGTGTTCTCTACATCTAATCTGTGGCTTGGAGGAAAGAGAAACAGGTCATGAGTTGAACACATGCCGAAGGATGTCTTGCCACTCAGACATACCTCCCTGCTTTCCGTCCAACTGTTTATTTGTTAAAACAGAAACCAGGAAGCGAAATACCAAACAATGGCCTGGACTTGTAAACCTAAGGCAGGTTCTCTAACCAGTTCCTTCTTGCTCATTGAGGGTGGAGAGCCAGGGGACAGGCAAGAGGTGAAATAGTTCCACAAGAAAAGAAACATGTTGAATTTCACCAGGTCTGGAGGCAGGGTGTAGCCATCTAACACATGGCTTTTCTAACAAACAATAGGATCACACAAACTATAATTTTTACCTAATTTTTACTCTATAGTAAGATTCTCCAAATAACCGCTGGCTTATGCCATATTGCAAAAGACAAGATCATGACTGAACATTTTGGACAGAAATCAGAGTCATTTTGTATGAAAACCAAACAGCACACCACCCAAAATACCCCATACTGCAAACCATGATATTGGCAACATTATTTTGTGTTATTTAGTGGAACCTGGGCAATTGGTTAGGATGGAAGAAAGAGGAATGCTGTAAGGCACAGCCACATTTTTGCAGAAATCCTGTGGCCTGCTGGATAACTGAAGAATGGCAATATGTTTTAGAATATAGATGCTCTTATCCAGACTGATAAGTGCTTTGTATTCTTTTTACTAGACATCCTTACTAGACTAACCTCATGCTAGTACAAATCATCAGTAGCCCAAGAACACAATCCAATCAGAACCTGATAGGATATGATGTGGGTAAATCAACAAAACACACAAGTAAATATATTGTTTTAATAAATACAGATGCAGTTTTAGCCTTCACATAAGTGCTTAAGGTGAGTCTTTAGTCGTCACTTGTAGACAGCAAGAGACTCTCGGACACGTCATTCAAACATCCAGTAGAAGTTCATTCCTCCTCCTGGGTGCCAAGATGGAGAAGAGTCTTGATACTTGTCTTCCATTATTCTTGAATGGAGGATCCAGTAAAGCCAAGCTCATGTTTCTTATGAGGTACAGAATGTGGTTTGATTACAGACTTGGTGCTGATGGTGCTGTTTAATTTTTTTTTTTTTTTTACCCACAGCGATTTTAATTATATAAAACCTAACAAAAAACCATTCAATCTCTACAAATGATTAGCTGTAACTTTATCATGGCACTTGGCTAGGATGCTTTGTCATAAAGTCAGGTTTTGAATTTCCTGCCATGTTAGAAAGTCAGCTACAAATTTTCCTAGTACTCAGCTGCAAAGTGTTGGGGAACAAGACTGACTACTTCTGAAACATAGCATTGAAATATTATCTGTCCCCAATTGCAACAGTTATGATCAAATTCCAAACGAACTTAGGATGTTAGCTCAAGAGCTGTTCACAAAGAGCTTATTGCATTGAGTTTCTATGGCTGAACAAACGCACACAGAACTTCGATCAGCATTTAAATTTGAGTTTAAATAAATATTTTCAATGGTTGTTAAAAATCATCTGACTATATAGAGCTGCTACACTTCTCTTTAAATTACCCAAGACATTTAATTCTACTTCACCACCAACAATTTATTTCTCAATCGTCTAAAAAGGCACTAGCAGCTACAACTGTGGCATTGCTGAGCAAAAAGAAAAATATGTCCTACAGCAGACATTAGAAAAAAATTCTGGTAACATAACCAGATGCTTTACATATAAGTACTATAAATGATAAAAAATCTGTTAAACATATAAATTGAACTCATATGCATATATGATATATAATGATAACTCGTTAATAAACATTTAACAAATTATACAATTATTATAAAAGTACTGTACTTTTTTTACTGTACTGTAATATTTTATTCTACTTTTTATAGGCTGTAATATTTCTGTGAATGCAGGTAATACATATATTGTTAGTATATAATAGATGAGTCTGTTGTACTGATCAGTGGCTTAAGTTCCCAGACTGTTTAGAGGTCATAACGCACATTTTTCCCAGACACTAGGTATTGAGAAAAAAAGTGGGGGGCTTTCCTAAAACGTTGCCGTGTTTAGAGTGCTCTTCACAGCTCAATAACCTTTTCAAACAATCCTCTGTGTTCTAGAGACCAGGACACATGTGGATACATTTAAACCCAAGCTATTTTTAAACACTGATTCCTTCACTAGAGAATTCAGCTACTCCATCTCATCCAGGTGTGTCCCATCAAATGCCTAACTTTAAAACACTAAGTCTGAGATCCTGTTGACTGTTTTAAGGCAGAACTATAACGGAAGTGCTGTCCACAACCACAACCATGCTGTAGTTCAAATACAACCACTAAACTTACCCTAAGTCTAACCTGGCCCCCTTAATTGGATGGAAAGTATCTTGTTAAGATGTGGAACATTTGGTACCTTGAAGCTTGTCTCTCTTTAACCTGTGAGTTGGCGGAGTAAACATGTTTTTCTGTAACTACTGTTTTTTATTTTAATTAAATGGACTCATTTAACAACCAATCTAAATCAAATTAACAATTTTCCTTACTTTAGGAATCATAGGCATTTTTTAAATTCTAATTAGAAACAGCATGGTAGAGGTCAGAAAATACCAAACTTAAGCAAACTGTGAAAGTTTAAGAAAAACACCCATATATAAATGAGAGGGTGAATATAAACTATCAGTCAGAAAAGAGAGGGCATAAGCACAAAAACCATGAACACCAATCAGCAATATTAAGGAGAGCTAACTTAAAAGACCAATTGTTCAAAAACATAAACTTGCGTTGACTTCAAACATTTGCAAGACAGAAAACAGTTAAACCTTGTGCAATCTTGTTTGTTGATCTCGGCTATGCAGACACCCTGTGGCACAGAATAGCACTTCTTAGCAAAAAATTATTTATTTCACGCTAATACTGATTATTTATATTATTCATCCATAGTAGAGATGTGTATGAGCAAAGCCTTTTCAGAGGTTTGTGAGAGGTTCAGATGAAATAGGTGCTACTGTTAAGGTTCCTGCACATTTCTTTAACACCCCTCCCATAACCTACATGCACCTACCAGTACAGTAGCTCTGAAATTAATCAGTGCCTGTGCATGATATATGTCCGTGAAACAGGACACGGCAAACAGAGTGGGAAGTGCTCACAAGAAGCAAAGACTGGAAAAATGAGTCTTCATAAGCTGAAATAGCTAGTAAACTTGAATGGATTATGACTTTGTCATCA
Source organism: Parotocinclus maculicauda (assembly GCA_034780255.1). NCBI lineage: Eukaryota > Metazoa > Chordata > Actinopteri > Siluriformes > Loricariidae > Parotocinclus > Parotocinclus maculicauda. The sequence goes on along the minus strand of JAUZSU010053604.1, from coordinate 9,146 downwards.
GTAAGCAAGAACAGTAAAGAAGATAAGTAGACTTATTATGTAAAATAACACATAGCAGAGAAGAGTAAGCAACATGGCTTAAAGCCTGATAACTACATGGGCAACCCCAGCACTCTCAGAATAATTATTACAAAAATTTATAAACGGAATACACACAGAATGCAAGCTACTTTTGATTTAAAAAAACAAACAAATAAACACATCCATTCCAGACCGAGCCGCAAAGCTGCTCTCGATCCCAAAGAGATGGAGCATGTCATAACAAGGTGCTAATTTTATCAGGACTAAGATTCCTATGTAATTTGGGATTGCTGTGAATATTTATTCCTTACAATTTCTAATAACGCAGTCCTTTTTGCAAATGCTTTTGTTCCTGCTAATTTGGCATACTTTTCAGAATGGGATATTCATTTGGGGGATGGTATTGGTTTTTATTTTTTCTATTTTCTATTCACTTTAAATTTAATCAAAAACATTGTTCTGATCCAAGATCTCAGCCAACCCCAGAAAGTGCATTGGTCCATTACAGGGCATACAAAATCTTACATTAGATAAGATAATAGTCCACAGAAATACTACTGAAAACAGTAGTATTGTACCCATATGGAATTCACTTAGACCTGGTTTATTAAAATTATAGTGAACATGACGATCCAAAATTTGTATTTAAGTTAGGTTAAATTATTATGGTCATTATGATCATATGGTTTGTGCATGCAGAAATTCTCACTACCATCCTTAACAAGTAAACAACAGAGAGAGAAAAAGTTAGGTTGGCTAAACAAGATCATAATAAGCAATAAGAGGGGGGAGCTGTGCTGAAATACATACTGCACTTTAATGTACTTATAGATTGTCACTATTGTTAAACAGGCATCCATTGCCACCAGAGCAGCTAGCCTCAGCCAATGGTTCTCTGAAAACCACAAGACCAAACATACTTAACTCAAGGTCACACCACAAAAGCCTGCTGTTCGCCTCTCTTGTGAGTGGCATGTTGCCGAAATGGTTAGAAAGTAGTGACAACATCCAAAGCACACAGGCGGCCCCATTGCTGAAATAAATCTCAATTTCCTTGAGCCTTTCTCTCATGTAATGAATAAGCAATTAGGTCAGCCCTAATGCCCTCCACTGCTTTGCTTATTGCCACTTTTATACAGTTTAATCTTAGCCAGTGATGTTTTACAAATGGAGCACAGGAAATGTCTGCTGTTAGTGTTGTGTGTCACACCACACACTCTCCTTCACCGGATGCCTGTTGTTTCTGGGATCGTCATTTCCCTGTCAGATTTAATGGGGCTGTCAGGAGAAGCAAAGGTGTATTGCCAGTCATTTTCCAAATAATTACCCTCTCTAACAGAGGACTGATTGTACTTTAGCTGTGTGGTCTAAATTCTGAACATACAGGAATGAGCTGAGCAGTCTCTAGCCAAAATGTGGAGTTATGATACAGGATGGAGGTGTGGCAACCTTTAGAGGATGTACTGTGCATCACTACAACTACATTCCATATTCAGCAAGTGTTTCTTTCCTTAGAGATACAATAAAAGAAGGCTTTTGTTTTAAACACACTAGAAGAAACTAGCATGAATATGAAATATAGGCCAAACTCTTTTGCTCTCAATACTACGTTTCCAGGACTAGCTCTGGCTCCTGGCACTCATTATGCACTGAACTGGCCATTACATTTTGAGATTAGATGGAGCATCTAATATGTCATTAATGTGTAAGGTACATAAATACCCTCTAAAGGATATGCATTACTGGTACATTTTCATTTATAAAAGACAGTAGGGACTATGTAATTCTGTGCTGAAATGCAGAAAAAGAATATAACTTTAATGATTGAGTGTTGCACTTATTACTTGTAGACTGGACTCTTTAAAGAACCAGAGTCACTGGAATCTAATATATGAAAAAATTGCAGGAAAACAGCAGCAGGATTAAACTGTTTGTTGTTTTTAGGTAATAGGACCTTAGGGGGACTGGCTAATTTTAACACTTCCATTCCTGGATCTGCCTTCTCTATCACTGGAACAACATTGTCTTATTCCACAATTTTAGCAGGTTGATTTTATATACTTTAAGCATATTGACTCTATCAGAATGCCTTACCACATAGTCCAACTCTCCAACCCACCATGCAACCACAAAGGGTCCTTGCCACTTAGCTAGTAAGTTTGAGGTCAGTAATACAAGCACATTTTCTTCTGAAAAACCTGTGGTTTGCTTCCCCCTTCGTACAGTCATGGGGAAAGGTTTGGAACATAATATCCTGTGCTAATTATTTTTCTCTCAAGATTTTCTCTCAAATCCAGTATCATTTCAACTCATTTTTAATCTGGGGAGGTCCCTCCTCCCACTGCTTGCATCAAAGATTGACAAGAATATTCTCTCAACCAACACTGCAATGAGATGAAGCCCATTAAAGCTCCTGGAACCTCTGAGACTGCAAATAACAGGAGTTCCAAACAGGTATACCAATTTTTAGCATCTTTGCAAATGAACTTACAAATCATATAATTCAACCATACAAGGTTTGGTTAAGCAAGACATCCAGGCTGGCTATGTAAGAAGGTACCCTAATCAATTGTAAACACTGCTTGCTCACATGGTGTAGTATGGTAGTGTTTCTGGATGTCACATTGTGTAGTTGAAGTATCACTTCTAGTAAGCGTTCAAATCAATGGCAATAGACACAGTGGTGCTTTTTTATGCCCAATGAATACATCAGCTGAAAGCGTGATGAACACCACAACCAGTGAATGGCCAGCCAATAAAATCCTGAAATTGGGCAAAGTGTTATCCACCTCAGGGAGAGATGTGCTTGCTGATGGAGATCTGGCCCACATCTGTCCCATGGTACTGGCTTCCATAATTAAGGATTGCACCTAGAAATTCCCTGCTTCTTGCCTTTTTTAAACATCTGCTCTAGCTTTCAGACATGTTTTGTTGACTGGGAGAAAATCTCCTGCATGCAGACAGATGTCCTGACATTTTCCTTCATTTGCTAGTATGATTGAGAATTCATTGCTCCAGTACCTATGGCAAGCCAGCCTGGCCCAGATGCAGCAAAACAGTCCTGAGCCATAGGCACACAACCTTGTCTCACAGATGGGATAGAGTTCTAATGCTGGAATGCCAGGATTTACTTTCTACTGATTTCTCATGTAACCAAAACACCATTTATGATCTCATCTGTTTACTCATAACCTTCTGGTTTAGCCACATGATCTTTAGCAAATTAAAGATAAGTAGTAATGTTTTTATGCAGAGAATGGGGCTTTATTCAGCGTTCTACCGGTGGTTGATGCATGAACATTAACACGATATTTAAATTGTTGTTAATCAGTTTCAGTTGCTTTGTTAATGCAATTAACATTATGTGCACTAGAGGAGTAACAATAAGATACCCTGAAACATGAATAATATAATAGGTCTAGGTAATTGACATTTTTTCCCTCCTCCTCTTTTCTGGCTGATTTAGTACCTACCATGTAGTCATGTAGTACCTAGACCCTACAGAGGTTGCACAGGTAGTCCACTTCCTGCAGGATGGCACATCAACATGCCATTTCCAGAACATTTGCTGTGTCCCTCAGCATAATCTGAAGAGTATGGGGATATTCTAAGAGACAGGTACTTACTCTAGGAGATCTGGACAAGGCCATAGAAGGTCATTAACCCCTCAGCAGGACCGGTATCTGCTCTGTGCAAGGAGAAACAGGATGAATAAAAAATGAGCACCAGCAGGCCACTTGACCAAACAATCAGAAACAGGCTTCATGAGGGTGGCCTGAGGACCCAACGTCCTGCAGTGGGTCCTGTGCTTAATTTCCAGCACTGTAGAGCGCCACTGGCATTTGCCATAGAACAACATTATTGACAGATCCACCACTGACACCCTGCGCTTTTCACAGATGAAAGCATGTTATACTTGAGTAGTGAGTCCTGGGTTTCTCCTGGTGAATGACAATGCTGGCCTTATGTGCCGAGATTATGCAGGCAATTCTTGGAGGATGAAAGACTTTATACCATTGACCTATCACCCCGCCTCCGCCATACCCCCTCCCACCCCCATGCTTTCCTTTTTTGAAGAGCATATATAGTTTTATACTAGGCTCAGTGTGAATCTGCAAAGCAGAATATAAAATCATTTCACAACACAATTATAATAAGACATGCACATATCATTCCTTCAAAAAGAATTTAAAGGGCTTGGAGTTACCTAGGGCTTAGTAAAGGTGGTCTTGACTACAGCCCTAGTCTGACATGCATTACATTTTTTTTACGTTTCCCACAGATGAACAAAAGATTGTTTGTCTGCACAAAGCACACAGTACATCAACGGGCCAGCACTACTTTTCAAAGCCATTCTCCTTGCCTTAACAGGTTTAACAGAAGTAAGGTTTAGTTTACTCAACCCCAAAAAGAATGCAAAAGTACTTATCCTTAAACAAGTTAAATAATTAGTGGCCCTGTGTGTGCTACACTTCTGCACTATTGCAGCAGGTATCAATTGAAATAAGCCTCCATTAAATAATACTAAAGGACTAGATGAGATGTCACAAGAGTAACTGGTATGCAAAGACAATATGTCATTAGCCCAGTATTTTCTGGTCTAATTAATGGAAACTAGAGTGTCTATCTACAGCTAAAATGCAGAAAACTTTTATTACATTGCAGACATAACAAACCCAATATATTTCATGTTTTGTTTGGTCAACTTAATTTTATTTTATAATGTGCATACATTCCAGCATAAGGAGCCTCCAACACATTCTATTACCCCAATTTCAATAAGGTTGGAACGTTGTGTAAAACAGATAAATAAAAACAGAATACGATGATTTGCAATTGAATGCACTACAAAGACAGGATATTTAATGTTCAAACAGATGGACTGTGTTACATCATCTTTCCTTCTAACAAAACTCATTAAGTGTTTGGGAACTGAGGACACTAATTCTTGAAGCTTTATAGGTGGAGTTTTTTTTCCCATTTTCCCCAAGTTGTTGCTTGTATGGCAGCATATGTTTCTCCTGTATGTACCTTTCAGCATTAATGGTGCCTTCACAGATGTGCAAGTTATTCATGCCATGGCCACTAACACACCCCCATACTATCAGAGTTGCTGGCTTTTGAACTTCTCACTGATAACTATCCGGACAGTCCTTTTCCTTTTTGGTCCAGAGGACACTACATCCATGATTCAAAAACAATTTGAAACATGGACCACTGGACACTTTTCCACTTTGTTTCACTCATTTCAGATGAGCTTGGGCCCAGAAAAGCTGGCGGTGTTTCTGGGTGTTGTTGATATATGGCTTTTTGTTTACATGGTACAGTTTTAACTTGTACTTGTAGATGGACTGTGTTCACTGACAACGATCTGAAGTGTTCCTGAGCCCATTTAGTAATATCAGTTACAGAATTATTTTGGTTTTTAATGCAGTGCAGACTGAGAGATCGAAGGTTATGGACATTCAGTGTTGGTTTTTGAACTTGCCGCTTACCTAAGAAATGTTTCAAACAGGTGTTTTTGAGCATTCCTTAACTTTCCCAGTCTTTTGTTGTCACTGTCCCAGGGCAACAAATTCCAAATGAGTGCATATTAGCTAAAAACAATAACATTGATCTGTTTGAACATTAAATATCTTGTCTTTGTAGTGTATTCAATTGAATATGGGTTGAAAAAGATTTGCAAATCATCGTATTCTGTTTTTGTTAATATTTTACACAACGTCCCAACTTTACTGTAATTGGGGTTGTAATTAAGTAAATGAATAAATTAATTAAAATCAACAAAACATTGAGTGATTTTAAATAGGTGATGCAATTTCAAACAAGTGAAGCGTTGTTGCCAACAAATGCATGAGAGAAATATTGAAATTTCCAACAGCAATGCTCCTCAAAGAGAGATTGGAATAGATTTGCATAGTTGTTCCTCTACAGTGCATGATATCATTAAACATAATATCATTAAACGATTCAAGGAATCAACAATTAACATTTATCAATAGCTGAAATAATCACAAGTTCAGGGGAGTACTTCAACAAATTTTGTACTGAATACATTAAAATATGTTACATTCACAAATGCTACTTGAAAATCCTGACAGAAAAAGGAATTACAAAAATTACAAAGTGGTAAATGCTTTACCTTCTCAGCTTTTTTGAAAAGTGTCAGAGACACTTTGCAGAAACAAATGTTTATTAACAAATAAGATTTGACAAAACAAAATACATACACAAAACAATATATTTCAAAATGAAATTGATTTTATTTCATTAAACAATATCATCAGCAAAAAAAAGGCAAATACTCAATTATGGTGATTGAGTAACAAGTGATGTATTAATGGGGGTGAACAGAAGCATGTTAAACTGGAGGAGAGTGTTACAGATTGATTGTATCTGCTTGGGTATTGTGTATAAATATTATATATTGTGGTGGGTTTATACTGTCTGCAATTAAACAAGAGTAAAGGTAAATGTAAGACAAACTGCATTTTATATACAGTTTTCCATACTAGCCCAACTTTTTTCTGATTTGCCAAGTTGCATTTAAATAGCAAGCTATATTTAACAGTATACAATCGATATCAAATAAAGCACAATAAATGATCCCCATCAGAATCACTATCAGCAACCATCAGTGGTTTCACTTGATATCAAAATAACACAATTTTGACCAGATTTTGCTTTGCTTCAACATCCCACTGTTTTTTCTGTTCTCCTAGTCTCAGTGTAAAAAACATTAGATTACTGCCCACTGGGTCCAGGCAAAATAAAAAAAAGTACCACTCAAAAATTATAATGTCTAGAACAGAATAACCAAAACATCTTCAAAGGAGAGATCGCAGTCTGGGGTAGAAAAATGTCCTGCTTGACATTTCCCTGTCATGTGATCCACATTGAAAGCCCAGTGATAGATCATAGCCAAGAATTCGGCCTTAAGAAAATGCTATGCAGTGGTCTTTAATAAGTCAAAATACAAATTTGTCACCTTATATGCTTTGGGACTGTGTCCCTGATTTATTACTAGACACTACTCTACACCACTGTAGACCAAATAGCCATCTCTTCTTGAAACATATGTTATTAAAATGGGCCCTAAAACTTGATTACCTTCACATATCAAAGTCACCAATAACAGATTTATTTTTCATACAGGAATGTGGAAGAGGACTTTAACCCACTGCAGCAGTGTGTTAAACTTGAAAGGAATATACCATGCTCATTAAACTCAAACGACCAGTGTAGGCCACCACTCCTACTGAAGCTGGATGGAAAGCTTGAATTGAGAGGGCTAAGGTCCCAAAATAGGACATTTTGAAGCCCTTGCTTACACAATAATTTCACAGTGATCACTCATATTGCTCTACCTTTATGCCCAGTCAAAGGCAGGGTAGCCTGGCTTCAGGTACTTCCCGCATGAGAGGGGGAAAGAGGTTTCATAGTATTCCTGCCTGCAATACTACCTACGAGCCACAAGAGGGCAAACTTGCTAATCATGGACTTTCACAAAAAGTATTTAAGTCATGCTGATTAACTATAAACTTTGAGTCTGGAGTCATTGTTATAATGATTGCTTGGGTGCCTTGCCTGCCTTTTGGAGTTCCTTTTTCAGTTATTTAATATGAAGTACTTTGATGTGGTCTTTGCCTGTTGGATTGGAATGGAATATTAGATTGCAAATTTTGTTCAGAACATTGTATTGTGTTTTGGACCTGTTTTAATATTATTCTGCAACTCTTAGCCTCACCAGAATTTTGTGTTTCAGTATTCTTTAGCGGCACAAGGCCTGTAAGTAATACTGCAATTGTTCTTACTTTATTTTGGGACATGATTGTGTACAATGAGTCCTTGCTTTGTGTAGGCATTGTGTAGGCATTCCAATTAAGGCTGATGGACTTAAGACTCCGTGCAGCCCAGACAAGTTCTTCATCAGCTTGGCTAATAATTTCTTTACACACTTTGCAGGGTGGAATGCTGACAATATAATTTGTTAGGGAAACCTATTACAGTGTCATATTGAGAGTCATTGTGGTGACTCTACTACTGATGTTTGCCAGTGGATTTTCTGCATGTGTGTTTCACATGAGGAACCTGTAAGAAGTAAGTGAATGATTTAACCACATAATATGCCTTTACCTCTTTAATGAAAACTGTATTGGAATTAATGTAGTGTATTGTAAATGTAATGTATTTTTGTAGTGAAAAAATTGTTTAGTGTCTCACAGAGGTGTGTACAGTTGAAAAAAAAAAGTTTCAAAAGTAAAAGTACCAAGCAGTAAAGTAGGATTTATTTAAATTATTAAAGTAATACATAAATAAAGATCAAAATGAAGTTAACATAACTGATGGGTTAGTTTAAACAATCAAATACATATAATAAAGTATTTTCCAGTATAATTAATAAATTGCAATTGGAAACAACGGCAAGGCCAAATTAGCATAAAACTTAGCCTTTGTATCACCCAAATAATGGTAACTTAAAAATAAACATGATTAACCTAACTTATCAATATGATATAATGTAAATTAGAACTCATTATTACTTCAACTGTGTATGTTCAATGGTATGATGGCACAACCCAGGTGCTCTGTCTCTATAAAATATCAAATTATACCAGACTAAAGCGTCGTGTGTGGGGAAACCTATAAGCCAAGAGTGCTGCCATACATAGGATAGAAAAGAAGATTTTAAACGAATTTTTAAAACTTTTTTAAAAGATTTGTCAGTTTCACATCCATGATGTAACTCCCCCATTCCACCATTTTTAAAAGATGCTCTATTTGAATTGAGATCTGGTGAAATTTAAGTACAGTAAACTCATTTATTATGTTCAGTATACTAGTCTGAGATGAGTTTTGTCAAATGATGCATTATACTGCTGAAAGTACCCAACAGAAGACAGGTACACTGGTCATAAAAGGGTTGACATGATCAGCAACAATACTCAGGTAGGCTGTAGGAATACTGTCTTCCCCAGTACCTAACAAGTAACTGGTCATCCAGCTCCTCTTCCTCCTACAGCTGCCTTATCATTGTCTTAAGTTGAGACATACAGTGGTGTGAAAAAGTGTTTGCCCCCTTCCTCATTTCCTGTTTTTTTTGCATGTTTGTAACACTTAAGTGT